>JANHFX010020192.1:0-30857 GCA_027560015.1 Chloroceryle amazona
CTTTCTTGGACAGACTGATCTCCTTCCACCCGTGCCAGGTACGTCAACCTGAACAGACCAACATGTGACCGATCGATAGACTCCCCGACTGCCATGCCCCCCAGGACAGATGGATACCCTTCTGGTGGGAGCGGCTTAGGCCAGCATTTTCTCCTTTTTCTTACAGAGAGAACAACAGAGATTGGGCAGCTGATCAGCTCCTACCTAGTGAAGGAGAAGAACCTGGAGGACCACACCATTCACCTGCTCTTCTCTGCTAACCGTTGGGAACACGTGTAAAGATAACGTTTGTTAAGCTGTAAAAGAAAAATGCATGTTGCTGAATCCTCACGGGGTTTTAGCTTGCAGTGGGTACAGTAGGTAGGCGAGTATGAGGCTGTTTAGCAAGGGAAGCACGTCTGGAGGCAACGTTTCAACGATTGTTACAGCTTTGGATTTAAACTTAGATCAAATCATACAGTTTGGTCTTTTTTTGAAATTGTTATGAGATATTTCCCATTCCCGTGCTGTACTGAACTCAAGAAGTGGGTGGCTGGGACTGTACCAGCCTAGACTGTGAATTTATTTCCTTTCCTGAATAGAGAGACCTCCTTTTGCAAGAAAGTCTATGCAAGTGACAGGAGTGGTTAAGGGATCGTGTCCAAACTTCCCATCTAGCTGAAAAAGCCATTCAGCCATCATGCAGCATTCAGCCATAGATGGTTGTTCTTGCTTTTGACCCCTGAGTCTTCGTGTGTGCAGCTAGTGAAATCCGTGTCAGCTATTGTTTTTTACCTGGAAATCTACATTGCAAAATGTTTTCATTTTAAAAAAAGCTTTGCTCATTCTGCTATAGTGTCAGTTCCAAGCAAACTGTGAAAGCATAAGGCAGCTGAGTGAGCTATAATAAATGTCTTTGTCATGAACAAAGGACACTTTTTTCCTAACTGAGGCAGAGCATATCACAAATCTGCACTGCTTATAAAGGGAAGCGGACTAAGCTGTTCATGTCTGATTGTAGTCCATCTGTGATCTTGCCTGTACACCACAGAGCTGCCCAGAGCAATGCCTGGCACAGGGGCACCATGAGCTTGGGTGTCTTGAAAGGATATTTGCTTAATGTCTGTTGGAGGGCAGAATACAAATAGCTATTTATCTGTGGTAGCATCGCAAGTAACCCCGGCCCTGCTAACAATCCCTGTTAATGATGACATGTTAACAGAGAAGCGTAGTCCTTAGGAGCCATCTTTTAGATGAACTGCTTTCATTTGGATCACTATAAAGGAGCATAACTTTTTTTTTCCTCTCCCAAATGGTTTTCAGGCCATCGATGAAAGAGAAGCTACATCAAGGGATCACACTTGTGGTTGACAGATACGCCTTTTCTGGAGTGGCCTTCACAAGTGCCAAAGAGGTGAGGCCTACAGCAGCCCCTGCCCTTCTCTGTATGTGGGGAAGCAGCTCCAGTTAAAGGCCTGATATAGATGTTGGTGTGCATGCTCCTCCTCTGAGGAAATGAGGATTGAAACTGAGGGATGAAAGTTTCATTTTGGATCTTGACATGGTCTGTTTGTCGAGGTCTCCCCCTTCTCCGGAAAGGGCAGAGAAACTCACTGGGTTACTTTTTGTCAATCTGGACAGTCTCCTGGCTGTGGGGAAGCCAGCCCATTGGACTCTGGAGAATGATTATGTGAGAATATATATGCAATTCTCCACGCTTGCTCTGGTTGCTGGCCAATTAATTTGCAAAGAATAACAACCATTTACTTTGGAAAAGACCTGTAGAAATCATGAAGCCCAACCTGCTCAACAGTAGGTTTAATGTGAAGCAGGCTGCTTTGGGCCACATCCAGCCAAGGTTTGAGTATCTCCAGGAATGTAGATCTACAGCCTTTCTCGGCTCTTCTTTCAGTGTTTGCTCACCTTCACAGCAAAAACTATTTTCTTTGTTTAGCTTGAATTTCTCAGGTTCCCACCTGTGACTTTTGGCCTGTCTCTGCTTTTGAGACAACTCAGTTCTGTCAGCCTCCCTTTGGGTCATACTACACAGCTAGAAGATCCTCCTGAGTCTTGTGCTCATTCTCGTCCTCCAAGAATGCTGTCCTGGAAGATCAACCAGCTTTCCTGGTCCCCTTTGCCTTCCATGTGAGTTTCCCAGGGCATCCTGCTAGGAGGTCCCTAATAATTAGAAATCCCCTCTCTTGAAGTCCATGCTAGTGCTTTTCTTTGTCCTGATGACTACTTTACATACTTTAAACCAGTTTCACGTTCCTTGCAGCCAAGACTGCTCTAGACCTTCACATCTTTGACCAGTTCTTTCTTGCTTGTGAGTAAAAAAATCCATCAGGGCACCTCCCCTTGCTGGCTTATCAGTCACCATATCAAGACTGTCTTAATCATGCTTGAGAAACTTGGATTGCTTGTGCCCAGCAGATAGGCAGGTGGTTGAGATCCTCCATGAGTACCAGGACTTACAGTTATGATGCTTCTTCAAGATGTTTAAAGAATGTTCATCAATTTCCTCTCTTTAACCGGGCAGTCTGTAGCAGGCCCCACCCAACTCTGCCCCAGTTGTGCTGCTTTCAGGTGAGCCTCCATTGTCATCCATGTAATTCCCCCAGGCATTTCCTCTTGGTCTTCCACCTTCAGTTCTCTACAGATAGTAAATCTTCCCCTGACATACCTATGTTAAAGCTTTCTTCACAAGCTTAGCAAGCCTGTTTGCATAGACACTCTTGTCCCACTTCATCAGATGCATCCTGTTTCTGCTCAGTAGCCATCAATCCTCAGAGAATGTCCTTTGTTCATAGAAGCTGAAGCCCTGCCTGCAACACCAGCTATGCAGCTGAGAGTTGACCTACATTCATTCCTGCTTAAGCCTCTCCCCACTTCTTGGAAGGATCAAGGAGATCGTGGGCCCTCATGCACTGTGTCCTCATCTCCAGAGCCCCACAGTCACTCTTGGTACATTTAAGATCACCCTGATGGTATCACTGGTGCCCATGTGGATGAGCAGTGAGTGGACAAGCTTCAGTGGTCTCTTCCCCAGTGCTGGATTCATGTGCCCTGATGGAAGTTTTCAAATGTGTCAACAGGATCCAAAAGTTGGAAACATTTGTCTCTTGTGTCTGGGCTGAAATTCCCAGGTAGGGTGGTTATTTGAAAAGGAGGCTCCATGGGCTCAGAATGGTCCACACTAAAGCTACATGTTATTTTATTTGGGAGCAAGTTTCTTTTGGACTGAGAACAGCTTTGTGGAGACTCAAAATATGACTTGGTATTTAGCTCTTATGGGCTCTGCGGAAGAGATGTTAAAATCTTTAATTCTGTCTAACTGAAATGAGCAGAACACCTAGCAAAACTTGCCCCCCCCGAATTACAGGTTTGAAATACCTACATGATAAAAAAAGTGGGATATCACCTTTTCAGTCTGTAGCCTGTGCTTAGTGTTTTGGTCTTCATCTCTTTTCTTCTCTGGCTGTTCCTTTTCCACTTCACTCTCCAGCTACCCTTCTTCTTTGCATTCTGTTATTTCACCTAAAATTTGTTTGTCTTTGTTTGGGACAGAACTTCTGCCTGGACTGGTGCAAACAGCCTGATGTTGGACTCCCAAAGCCAGATCTGATTCTGTTTCTTCAGTTAAGCCCAGAAGCAGCAGCAGAACGAGGGAACTTTGGAAATGAACGTTATGAGAACAGCTCCTTCCAAGAGAAAGTTCTACAGTCCTTCTATCATCTGATGAAGGACAAGACATTAAACTGGAAGGTGAGGAAATAACCCTAATGGGCCTGTCACAGACCAGAGTGGGGGTCTCTCATTAGAGCTTCTGAACTGTGCCCATCACATGCCTGTGCTCCTTCTCACTTCTGGTCAGGGGGACATGTTGGGGTTCAGCCAAGTGCACTGTGATCTGTGGCAGAGAGGGCACGTCCCTGTTCCAGGACACCCTACGGGGCCCTGTTGGGATCTGGGAGGAAGAATTTTGTTTGGTTGTCTCCCAAAAGACCTTTCCAGAAATTGTGCTCTTTCTTTAAGACAAACTGATAGATCTGGGTAAAAAACAGTGGGATACACCCATGCTCTTCCCTGCCCATATCCTTGGCATCCTGCAGCATCTGCTGAGGATTCTGGTATCCCTCATGCAGCTTGTAGACACACTACTGATGATCACCTTCCTTCTCACATGGCCAGTTTCCATCAGCATTTGCTATCTTAATGCTACCAGAAGTCTCTTCAAATAGATGATCTCTTCTGTTCCAGGCTGCTGCAATGCTTCTCCTTCTTGTTCATCTATTGGCGCTGTTTGCAGAGGACTGCACAGTCATCAGCCTTATCCCAAAAGAGGAAACATTTCCCATTTATCTTGCGGGTATCTTATCTAGGCTGAGGTTTTCTAGTGGGGGCATCCCTTTTACCATCTCCATCACCACCCTGTCAGTGCTCAATCATGAGATATGGGCAGCATCTTCTGCTTATTCTGTAGCATTCACACAGGCATAGGAAGACACAGGTTATGGATAAGGTACTAGTCACCAGAAGCTGGGTACGTACACAGGTTTCTCAAGTGAGCAGACCATGTAGAAGTAATTTATCGCGGTCTGAGGTAAACATAATTCTCTTAACATGAAAGCATTTTTGTGTGAACTATTAGAACCTGAAGGAGCTCAGTGTACAACAATCAGCAAACTAGGACTTCCAGTAAATGTTATGCTAGGAAGTTAGCTTCCCTACATATCACACGACTGGAAAAATAAGCTAACAGAAAATGTACACCATAGCACAAAGCCCAAAATAATCTATTCAACAAAAATAAATATGCTATCATATGGGTCAATATGGAACCAATGCATAGTCTGTAAACTGATTTTTCCAGAGATTCCAGCATCACAGTATCACAGGGAAGGGACCTTGGTGATCTTTGAGTCCAACCCCCCCTGCCAGAGCAGGGTCATACAATCTAGCACAGGTCACAAAGGAATGCATCCAGGTGGGTTTTGAAAACCTCCAGAGAAGTAGTGGGCAACTCTTCTCATTTCTGTTACTTCTTTTGGTTTTTTTATCCATTGCTTGAATGGAGGATTCACTTAATGCGCCACACCCATTTAAAATATCCCAAAGTGCACAACTGTCAAACAGATAAATAGCAGAATAGATGATAGTGTCCCTGAAATGAGCATGGAAATCCAGTTTCAGCACACACTGAAAATACAGTTAGCATTCCTGTCTTTGTCCCTCAATAGCAGAATAACAGACATCAAACATCATCAAAGAACCACTCAGTCCAAGGCAGAAAACAGGTCAGGACCATTATTAACAGAAATAGAGATCAGCAAGCCGCTTGAGGGTATGGTGTGAGCACAAAGTGGGGGTGCCAGCTGTGCTGTATTGGAAAGGCTGCCATTAGTCATGAAGTCTGTTTATTGCATATCCTCACAGCCTGCTGTCCCCAGCAATGCTGACTGGGCCAGCATTGCATAGGTCACTGTCATAAATCCCCACCTCTCTACATCTTTTCCCCAAGTCTTTACCTTGGTTGCTCCCTCAACCACACTGGCACGATGCTGCTGTACTTTAAACATCGGCCTGAGGAACACCAGCATCATTCAGCTCTACTACCTTTACTGACCTCAGCTTACAGTATTCATAAAAAAAACAAGCCAACAAATCTGAAACGAGAACATCCCATGATGGCTTTTTAGAGATTCCTACAATCATGGGTAGAGTTTATTTTGGAGAACCACTGAAGGATCAATACACTGACATTTCTGGGGCTCTGTGGTAAAGGATGAAGAATGTTTACCTGCCTTTATGTCACGTCCCAAAGACTGTCAGCAAACAATATGCAGCAGCAGTTTCTTCTGTTTCCCTTCATCCAGCCCCATATCTAATCCTTAAATATATATCCCTAAATAAAATAGCTTTTCCCAGTTCCACTCCAGGAAGAGTACACAGGAAGTAGAGTTAGCCCATTTCACTGCTCATGAATAGTAACAATATTGAGTAATGGGGGGGGGGTAAATGTAACAGCAAGGCGAGTTGTTCTCAGTTGATTGGTGATGTTAATTAAGGAACATTTCTGTATTTTTTGTCCTGGGAACAGACAATGGATGCTTCAAAGAGCATAGAAGACTTGCACAAAGAAATCAAGTCTGTTGCAGAGGAAACCATGCAGGAGGTTCAGAACAAACCTTTGGGAGAACTCTGGAAATAAAACTTTATATAGAGAGCTTACTCTTTTAGGCTTAAGGGAAAACTCGCCTTGTGGATTTTCCTTGCTTGGATGACTCTCCGGTATCACCCTCCAGTAATCCCATGTATTTTTCTGGGTCCAACACAGTGCTGATGTCCTTGTGATTTCATTTCATTTCCTCCTTCTCTCCTTCCTGCACAGTCCCTTCTCTATTTTATGAATGGACATGTGATATCCATGTAATAAATTCCTCATAAAACCTCTCTACTTCAAGCAGGAGCTCAGTGCTGTAGTGCAGAAGTGGGTATGTAGCCCAGTGCTGCCCTGGACACAGCAGCAACAGGCAGGCAACAGCCTGCCCAGTTTGAGGGAACTGCTCTGTTTCTGATTCTTCTGCCTCTCTAGTAAACATCCCTTATGCTGAAAACAGTTTGTAGAGGACTTGATAATAAATTATTTTTAAACATTTTGCACAGGGCATTTTTTGGTTGGTGTTTGGTTTGGGTTTTGTTTGTTTTTTACTACAATCATTTATCTTCTAGGCAGCTATATGGGAGGTGAAGGTGCTGCGGTTCAGGCACTAAATCCAGGGAGAGCAGTTTGCTAGAGCTGTGGAATGAAGGGAGAAATTAATTCGTGTGATCCCCAGCTTTTCAGTGAGAATGATACAGAAACTGAACTGCTATAAGCAGATTAGGAAGACACATAAGCAGGTAAGAAGATGTCTTTTATTATAGCAAGTCTAGTTTGAAGGGTGAGTGACATACAAATTATTCTAGACTGGTCAAGTAACTGATGGCCAAGGTCAGAGGCATAGTCACCTGCGCCTCCTATACAAACCACTGCAATTTGAACAGCCTGGCAGAGGCTGCCAAACCAGATCAGCTATGAATTCATCTAAGTCATCAGTAATGACCCAACAAACTGCAGTAGACTGGAAGGTTAAACGGAATCATTTTCAAGGTGCGCTAAGATACAGGGATAACCAGGAGAGTTATGTGTCTGTCTGCTGGACAGTTAACTCACCTGGCAGTGTGGACTGGACTGATCTCCAAGCTGGCCAATACAGAGACTAAATCCCACTCTAACTCTTAGCAAGAAGCAGATTGAACTGATGCACTGGCAGGGAGAGGAAAGTAAATGTTTAAAAGGAAATTGCTAATGCAAGCAGCAGCCAAAATGGGAAAAGCTGCTGCCTTTGTTCTGTAGCTACACAGCACTTGGTAGCAGAAACACTCCACATGAAGGAGTTGCACACCTGGAACACTGAATCAGGCCCTTCCAGCAACACTGGAAGAAGACAACACACAGAGAAGACATTTAAATTAACTTTAGGGCCCTGACTAAAAAGCCAAAAATAGCTGTGAAAGATCCAAGAAAGCTGAGCTTAGCTTTGTAATTGGGATTGTGTTAACACTCAGGTAAAATCTTGTCTGTCTGAGCTGTCCTTAACCATAGAAGCATCAACATGAAATAAGTAGTAACTCTTCTTGTGTACAGATTAAGAGGGAGATGTGTCCCGAGTGACTAGCTCTCAACAAAAAGAGCCTGCCCATGGCAACAGAGGATACAGCCACTTGATTGAAGCATTGCACCCTGTTGTTGCACAACACAGGAAACACAGTTAGTGAAGCGAATGCTTACTTCTGTAATATTTGCTACTGCAGAGCTGGTGCTGAAAAGACTAATTGGAAACTGATGCTGTGAAAAGCTATCAGTTAAATAGCTGAAGGGTTGTTTCGTAAAGGAACCAACTTTCAATTTCCACCTACCAAAGCAAAAACTTTTGAGCCTTTGCTTGGCTCTTTCCCCTCTATCTCAAAGGCACCCATGGCAGAGACTTGCCAAAACCCCCCCACATCCTGTCATGGAAGGGCTTATGCTGATTCAGAAGTGGAGAGATGCTGTAGTGCTTAAAATTCAAGCTGCAGAATTGCTTTGGAAATGTTTTCAGCCACCCTCTATCAGATACACCAAAAGGAAGATAAAGTCACCATTGCACATTGTTTGACTTCTGCTCCCATCTGCCTGCATTGTCATACAGGGTACAAACTGCAGTAATTTTGACAGCACTCCCACCTGCACTGCAGGGTTACTAAAAACCACCCCCTGCCACCTTCAATTCATGTGCAAGAACATTAGGACAGGCAAAGATTTTAGATCTGTTTATTCAGATACAAATTGAAAGCAGATGAGTGGAGCACAGCCCCCCTTCTCTGCTGCCTCTTCCCCTAACTGCAAGAGAGAAGAGGAGAAGCAGGCAGAAAGCAGCAAATAATATTTTAATGACAGAAGCGTTGTGGTTCCCAGTTCAAACCTCTTTTGGATAGCATAGGAACAGTTGGAGCATTGGGAGGTGAATCGCAGGGAAACAGGTAATTTCTAGCCAGCTATCGCCAACCCTGTGCACAAAAGCATCAACTGACAAGTTCTGATCCTAAATGTACAAAACAAAGCTTTGTGAACAGGTTTGCAATCTGCAGCATGCATTAAGGAAACTACTTCAGGAACATCTGTTGCAGTTTCCATTAAAACAAGTCTCCTCCCCATGGTTTACCTTTCAGAGAAGGGCCCCAGGCAGAGCGATCTTTCCAGCATAATTGGACCTTCTCAAGGGATTCTGTCTTTACTGCCCTCTTTGGGACAGTTACTTAAAATGGCTTTCTCCAGGTTAGGTCCTACAGTACCTTTGTGCATACTCTGGAGGGACTGGGAGCTGGCAGAAGACAAAAGGAAAGGTCCTGATGCAGCTAACAGGAGTAGTTGGAGGACTGCTGAACAACCCAACGAGTACACCTTGAGGAATTTTATAGCTCACGTTTTTGGTACTGATAGGATTAATTCCCTAGACTCCTCACTAGCACGCTGAGGTGCAGGCACACAACTGACAGATTTCAGTTGTCCTGTTTCACCTCTCCCAGCTGTGGACTTACTTTTCCCCCAGGGCTATGGAATCCAGTTCTCTGCTTGAAGCAGTTTTCCTGGAAACTCTTGCTATAGAGATTAATTCATTGTAGAAGCAAAATGCTTTATTGCCTCATCAAGCAAGAACATACACATTTTCTATTCTCCTTCCATTCTTTCTGCTGTTATTTAACCTGAGATTGAGATGTTTCTCCCCAGCAGCACTGGTTTGCTCCACTTTCCCAGACAGCTTCTCACTTATTGAATTACCAGTTACTTTTAAGTTCCCTCAACTTCCTTCTCATAGATGTGAGCAGGAGAGGGGTACTACACCTGCAAGGAAGCACTGTGTACTGCAAATCATGAACAGGAGTTGTACTGCAAGAAGCCTGGCTCCTGGTCTTGTTGGGACATAACTGCTGTTCATTTGCATTGTGAGCTGCTGTCCAAGTTGGCCAGTGAGAAGAGAAGCTGCTAAAGGAATTAACTGTACATTTCACCTGCCAAATGACGGGTGGCTTTA
Organism: Chloroceryle amazona; assembly: GCA_027560015.1. NCBI lineage: Eukaryota > Metazoa > Chordata > Aves > Coraciiformes > Cerylidae > Chloroceryle > Chloroceryle amazona. Next base: position 9,597 of record JANHFX010020192.1, read on the forward strand.
TTTAAGCTTCAGAGGGGAGTCCCCATGTAAGGATTTAGTGCTCTAATGATTTATTTGCCTCCCCCAGAAGGCCAGCTGACCAGCTGATGTAACAGATAGGCTTTGAACTCCTAAGCACCACTGCATCCACCTCCAGCAACTGTTTTCTGCTGAGAAATTCTGACTCCAGACAGTAAGGCTGTAACACGCACTTGGTTCTTCATCCCAACGCAGATGATGCGCACTCCGCTCAGAGGCTGCACAGAATGCCAGATGGACAAGAGGCAGGGATGGCAGCAAGCACCTATGAAAACCGGTAGCCCTAGGCTCTCGAAGGAGCTTCCCTCCCCCCCTTCTCCCCACACATAACACAAATTGGCAGAGTCAGTTTCCTATTTGCTTTCAAAGGGATAGGATTTCGAAGTCTTCATCTTCTGAGTCAAAGAACCTTTCCAATCTGTCAGCATCAGAGGAATCTGCAAGAGAAAAAGCAAGCACTATGTCCCTGGGATGCACTGACTGCTCAGCATCAGTGAAACCAGCAGCTGGAGGGCAGTGGAATTTAACTGTCAAGTGCCCAAAAGTTCCAAGAAACTCAGTGACATACCTGAATGAGGGCTCTGAGGAGGGATGAGAACAATCAGTATCACAGAAAATGCACTGGAGAAGAATATGGTACACAGAAGGTGTGCCACATTTCACAGATCCCAAACACAGCCCTTGTGCAGTGCAACTCTGCTCTCGTGACTGTTCTGTACAACCTTCCTGTGCAGCAGCTCTGTTTTAGCAGGAGACCATTCTGCCTCAAGAGGCTCAAAAAGGAGAACTTGCCCAGGTCTGGACTAATATCCATTGAGATTTCTGGCCCAGTTAAGGGATATGGGAACACTTTTTCCTCCATGTATTAGTAACTTGTTTTCTGCCATTGAATCAAAGTTGCCTTTAATTCAACTACTGGGGTGCACAACAGGCACTCTCCCAAAAGCGATCAGCACAGTCCATTTTGTGAGGAGAGGTAATGTATTTGATGTCTCCTGTCCATCCTTTCAACTCCATAGTAAGTAAGGGAGCACATAATTAAAGGGGAAGCAACTCTACCAGAGGGGAAATTCAGATGAGAACATACGGATTAAGTGGGGAAGTAAAGGAGAAACCTACACTATCCCAGTCTTCAAAAAAGCACTCACTGGACTTGGCAGAGCAGCCAGCCAAAAACTGCAATAACTGATGGCTGGGGACAGAGAAGTGGAAAGCTACAAACCCCCCTGAACATTTTGTGACAAGCTTTAATCCCACCCAGTGTCACTGTTTCTGATTAAGCTGAGCTGGCAGCACAACTTCCAGAGGTGTTCCTCAGAGAGGTGAGGGAACGAACCCTTCACTTAAGTAGCACAGCAGAGAACCCTGGCTGGGGAAAATAACTACAAGTGGCTGGGCAGTCATGAAGGTACCACTACTCCTTCTAGTGAGAGGTAGTACTGTAAAAGAAACAGAATGACCAGAGCAGATGAGAGGTTCTACAAGCTAGGGAATAGGGAGAAGGACAAGTATCCAATTACAGAAAGTTTTTTAAGAGTAAGAAAGGCAGCAATTAGGGACAATTTTACACAGACACAGATCAACTGGCAGTTCAGGGGAATCAAGCATTCTTACAGAAAAGGAGAGTGAAATAAGGGAGGCTTTTAAAGGTTGTGCTAAGGAGAGAGAGAGAGAGGAAGCACAGCGTGCAAGATGCAAGTGACAGGACTCGGTCCAATGCCTGGTGACAGGGTGTTTATCCACACATACTCACTCCTCTTGGCAGAAGCTGTCAATGGCTCTTTATCTCCTGCAATGTTTGTGCACATTAGTAATATGATAAACAGAGCTTGACAGCCAAGATACTGCCCAGCACTTGTTCCTTTTTGCATAGGTAGAGGTACATGCACAGGGAAGGAGTGCCTTACACTGGAACTGTTTGACCAACCCTTTCTTTGACCACTTTCATTGCCTGGAAACTCAGTTTTCAGCCTTTTCAATAGATTTCTTTCAATGCCTGCAAGCATCCCTTTATAAATCATAGATTCACATTGCTGTGATAGCCTATGAACTCGTATTTTCTTCTCCTCAGTCACCATCGCCCTCCAGAGACTCATTTTAAAAATCATCCTGATACACTATGGGCTCTCTAAGCCACAAGTTGAAAGCCAAAGAGCTAGATCATTTGACCTAAGTGCTCCAGATCAAACTCCAGGTAGAACAGGAACATACTAGAAGTCACTGTGCTATTCCACGCAATTTCCAGAAAACCAAAGGAACCAGTCCACCCTCAGCTCCACCTCCTTGCATGTCCTCACCTGGTGTGAGATTCAGGATGTCTGGATTGGACAAATGTGATGGCTGGCATTCAACCAGTTCAAACATTGGCAGCGCTCCTTTTACCAGGGACAGCTGTGGGACAAGAGTAGAGCCATGAGAACCAACAACTCTACTCACAGTGCTCTGGGTCTTTGAAAAGTAATAAAGATCTGTTGGGACTTCATTGCAGTTGAAAAAAAAAAATTTCAAATCTTCAGCTTGCATCATCAACATAATTTCAGAGCCATGCCCTTTTTGGTAGTCTTATTAAACTGTTTGTATCCTTTAAAATGGGATCATGGGGCAGAGAACACTGTCACTATGCAGCAGTTTGGAAACAAGACAATAGGATATATTACTTTCCTGGTGACATAAATACAAACCTTTTTGATTTGCTGGCACCAATCGTTAAAGTCCTCCTCTGTGTTGCAGAAAAAGCCCTGAAAAAAAAATAAAATTTACCTTTACATATTGTAGATTGATAATTTAAATCTTAAGGCTTTGTATTAACCCAAAGCAACACGACCAGAACACCCCCCAACCAGTGACAACACTCAACTGCCTTGCTCTTTAACCGTGGGTTACACTGGCCCATTAAACTGAGCACTCCCCGTATGCTTGATGTGACCAGACTATCCAAGAGCTGGAATCATCAGAGTAGTGGTCTGCTCTACTACAGAAGGAAAACTGGGCAGAAACAACCCACATGGAAACAAAGGGCAGGCATCTCCTGTTCAGGAGAAAACAAGCCATACCGAATCATAACATGGATTCAGGAGTGGATTCAGTTCTGCTCATCAAAAAGCAGGAATCAAAGCCCAAACTAAACCTGAGAGAAGGATACTGTGCCATGAGGAATGGCATTTAATTGGCACGCAAGGGGGACTTCCCTGTACCAAACCACTTCCTGCATGAGGAACTTCCTTAACCAGCGTTACTGAAACCCATGGCAGCACTCGCGCAGAGCACAGCTTGCCTGTAGAGTACCCAACCCATCACCATGGTCTGCACCAGCTCCCTACAGACAGGGACAGCTGTGAATCAGAGGGACCATGACACTGCTCCTTTAGATGATCAGAAATAAGAGGCAGGAACGCACCACTGCAATGGAGGGGTCGAGCTCGGCAATGCTCATTCTGCAGGGAGGGTGCTGGCAGTGGAAGCTTTCATCAGGGAGACAGCTGCTGTCACTGGGCTCCACTGCAGGCTGTGTAGTGTGGGGATCCAGGTAAATGAGTTCCTCACCTGGACAGACAGGCAAGGAGACATCAACAGGAAGAACCATGCCAGAAGCTGGTCTTCTGAGAAGCAAAGTTGAGATAGAAAGAAGTGGAAGAGCGATGACAGAGACAGCTCTCATAACCCCACAGAGGAAACTATGTTCTAGGGACAACTTGCTTTCATACACTTTCCCACATGCTTCTCATCCAGGCAAAGAGCCATCTGCCAGCAGAAACACAGTGGCCACTCCACAGCAACAACCTGGGATGAAGGCACAGGCTCCATTTGGATACTGTTCCTGCATATGCTTTCCAGGGTCCTGTGTAAGCTCAAGTAGACCCCAACAATCCAAAGCACAATCAGCCTGAGGTCTCAGGCAGAGAGAGAAAAACAAGAAGGAAGAAAAGTAAAAGGACAACAATTTGTAGGGTTTCAGGAAGGGGACAACTAAAGGACAGTTAAATCCAGCCAAGCCCCTAAAGGGAGGTCAGCTGTGAATGTAGGAAGAAGTCTACACACACCTCTTTACAGATGGGAATTAACATTATGCAGTGAAAGTTTACGGCCCATACTATGGCCACTCTTCAAAGCTACACCAGTCAGGTGCTTGCAGCCTCCCATGCTTCCAGCAGGAAAGAAGAGCCCTGCAGCATGCACGACAGACCAAGCAGGAGAGCTGTATTTCTCCACAAGCATTTTTCAGCTGGGGCGAGATGCTTGGAAAGTCTCTCCAGTACTCTGGGCACTCACCTACATAGCCAATGAAGTAGTGAGCACTGTTTGGTTTCCCTCCGATCACTCCCAGGGACTGAGGCATCATGAAGCAGTGCTGGAAAAGCAATACAGAAAACACACAGCTGACAGACAGTGAGGCAGCAGGTGGCAACAAAGGCAAACATTTAAAAATGCAGTGGAAAAGAAAGATGGGGACACTGAAAATCAGCAACTCTAGCAGCCATTTCTGGAAAGAAGCACCATCAGGAAGGCTGAAGACCGCAACACAGGGCCTTCAAGGAACACAGAAGCAGCTCAAAACCACTTTTAACTGCTGACAGGAACACACAGGTGGACCAAACAGAAGAAGCACTACTCAGGACTCAGTCCAGGCAAGTCCTGGCTCTGCTGCCATCAGTGGCAAGATCCCCTGGAGCTGTCATCAGGTTGCAACAGGGCCCTCGGGAGGGAACAATCATTCAGGAAACTGTTTTTAAGCTCCTCATCCAGCTGCCTTATCCAGGAACCATCTACTGTGTTAGGGGCAAGCAACCTCACATTAATTTGGAGCTCTCTTACCTGTGTAGCTCAGAGCTTGCTAGTCTTAGGACAGCAAGACAATATGCACCCTGTCTTGTGCACATAATCTGCACACCCTAAATTCTGCAGCCTCCTGATACTCCAAACTGCAACTGGCTGCCACTAGCCTCAGTTCACAGTACAAGCCCCAGCATCAGAGCCTCAGGGAGTGTGTGACACCACATTCATTAATGCTCAGGTTGCCACCAAACACAGTGCAGTTGTGCTGAACAAATGATTCAGCAGGCTGGTACCATCTAAACAAAGAGGGACCGAGATTAAGTTATCAAGTAAGATCCTCAAATAAAACCCAAATGAAACAGAAAAGTCCCAGCCCCCCAAAACTCCCACACATTTTCCTGACTATAGCCAGCAAGAACCCTTACCCTTACCTCTCACAAGGACTGTCTCTAAACACATTTTTATTTTGCAAATAGGACAACTACTTCCAAGTATTTCTGCCCCAAAATCAACTTCCAGAAAATACTTAATACAGAACAGAGTCCTTAAGCATCAGAAATCAGGAATTCAGCTCCAGGTCCCCTACCTTTAGTGTTTCAATATAGGCTTCATTGATCTCTGTGAGCCCAAGGCGGAGAGGTATCAGCAGCACCAGTGGTTTCCACAGTGAGAGCCTATCTCTAACCCCTGCGTCCTCTGGGTACCCATTGTAGAGTATGTCTGACTCCACAGAAGGGCATGCTGCAGCTCCAGCACACGGGAAGTTGGACTGGCACAACCGCCCTACAGAAAGGGAACATGAGCAGAAATCATGAGAAATAACTCCAGTTTCTAGACCTTGAGTAATTCTATTCAAGCTCTGATCAACAATTGCTGTTTACTAAAAGTATACAGCACTTAATTAAGATAAAAGCTTAAAGAGATCCAGTGCTGGGATCGTGTGATGCATGTACTCCCTGCAGGGCTTCTGGGAGGGCTCAGCATTTCATCTAAGCTTACATCAAGATTATGCCAGAGCATGCCGTACTCACAGCCACCATCTGGTGGGCCATTAAAATGCAAATTATTCCAGCAGGTGAGCAGCTAAGCAACAAACTGTGTCAACAAGGCTGAAGAAGTTGATCAGTAGGTCAGATAAGAGTCCTGAACTCAGAAAGCATGTAGGTAGAAAGAAAAATCTGGAGTGTTCACCTCCAGAGGAGTACATGGGGGATATGAAGACAGTTGAGCTGAATGAAGAAAGTGTTAATGGCTTAACACAGGAAGTATTCACTGTAATTAGCACTGTAACAAGACTGAAATATGGTGTCTGTCCAGAGTAGTTGTAATTTTCCTAAAGTTCACTAAAGCCTTCACAAATTTATCAGGGATCATTCAGAAGCTACTTTAGAGACCTAAAGCAGGATCAAACTCTACAATTTCAGCATGAGGTCTGTCTCTAAGATTTGGTACAGTAGAACTCCCTGGGGCATATGCAACCTCCTTCTACAGACTTGACAAATACACAGCCAGACTGTAATGCAACCATGTTATGTAAATTATGGTACAGAAATATCTCCATGCCTACCTGTCTTACTGGCCAATTTCATTACTTGCTGGGTGTGTGAAGAAAAAACACAAATCCCAAAGAAACCCACAGCACTTTAAGCACAAAGCCAGGACAATTGGACTAAATGCCAGAGACTCATTTATTTTTTTCCTGGCCTACGTTGAATGCCAGGACACTCTATCAGGCAGGACACAATATAAACCTTCATGACCAGCCATTTCAGCAGGATGTTTGCTCACTACTAAGAGCTTCAAACCTATCTGAACAAGAAGAATATTACACCCAAGGTAAGAAGAAACAGTCCTTTGATCTAAAGTCTCGGTACGAGAGACAACCTGCACTGGAGTTTGCAGTTGCTCCCTATACTGTCCCTCAAGGAGAAAGAGGGTCTATGTGTGCATCTCTCATGCACAGACATAGTATAATTACCGGACATCCTGAGAAAATGGAAAGCCATTATTCATACTAATTTATTCTGTTAAACCAGTAAAGACTGTGCAGATTTTCTTTGTTGCAGTAGCCTGCCTGTTTTGATGATCTGAAATCAGCTGCCATGTCAGGGCTGTTGCTGAAAGGGGTGTCACTGCAAGTTTCCTCATCAGGCAAAGAAACTGGCAGTCCTGCACTGTGATATGAACATACTTAACCTAAGTTTAAGTAGCAGGGAGCTCAACACAGACCAAATTCACCTCGCTTCTTTGGCAGGCTTTGCAGCACTGTGGTGCCACAGCACAGCAGAACCTGCCTAAAGCTCCCCAGCTGGATCTCAGCCACTTACTGCAAATGTATTCCAACAGATTGACACATCTCTCCTGCTGTGGCTGTTACTGTCAGGTACTGGCTTTACTGTCTTGGTTTCTCACCACCTTTCTGATGCACAGGATCTCCAATGCCCAACTAAGAGCCTCTTCCTGATACAACAGACTGACTCAGAAGGGATAAGGATGGATGTTTCTTCACTGCCTTAGCAAAAGGCATTTCCCATGAACCTCAGGCTGAACAGTATCAGTGACAGAATTTAACAGACGTGTGAAACAACATTAACTTCTGAATGCTTCACTGTCAACAGATGCTTGGGGCACAAGGTACCTAACACACTCCTAGAGACATATAACACGAGACCTAGAATACAGTGACTTTCAGGCCCTGAATGGATACATTATGATTCACACTTGAGGAAAATAAAGAAACATCCCCTTCATGTTACAAGCTGTATGGACACATTACTTGAAGTGCATCAGAGCTGAACAGTCAGCACCACACAGACAAGAACCTGCAGCATACCCAAGCCTTGCAGCCAGATCCTTCAGTTCTAGAAGTAATGTTTTCGGGTTAAGGATGAACGATTAAATCCCATTTCTGTTTTCATCCTGGCCCTTGTTTCAGCCAAGGACATCAGCACATGCCTTCACAGGACTACACGTATCTAAGGTTAGACAGGCACTTGTCAATCAGATCCTGCATTTCTCGTCCTCTCAACTGAGACTACCTGATAAGAGATGTGACTTTGTAAAGCAACTGTCCGGCACTCTAGGGATAAATTTCCTGTGAATTGATTTTGGCTCTGTAGTAGCCAAAGCCAGCCTGAAGGATGACTGACACAGCTCACCTGTAACCTAGTACCAGCTCCAGTGCTCACTGGACTGTTCTATGTGCCTGGCAGAAAACGTTGCATGGTTTTGTGCTGTGTAAGCAGACTGCCTCATGATCTAGACTAAAGCAAGCAAGCAGAAGGCTTGGGCCATGCAGGACTGCAGCAACCAGCAATGCAGGCATTCAGCTTTGGTTACTGTGGCGCTGCAGCCTGAGCAAGCATGGCAGAGATGAACACATTGCACAGCTGCTCAGCCTCCAGAGCCATCCTATTGTCAGGATGCACAAAAAATCCCCAAACCAAAACAACCACCAGTGAACATTCCTTAAAAGATGAGAGTCCACTCCAGAGATGGATCCCCTTCTTCTCACTTCTCCTACCAATTTTGTTCATTTTCTTCTTCAGTGATCTGTTCTAGTTTCCTTACTCTGCCTAAGAGCAGAGATATTCCTACTCCATTATATGAGGCAGCAGTCATTTGCCGCTTGCTACTTGCAGCCATAAATTTGACACTTCCTTCCAAGCAGCTCCCACCTATTGTCTGAAGGTCAGCAGACCTTGTCTCCAAATCCAGAAACCAGTGTCAAGTCTGAGGCTTTAACAGATAAAGCAGAAATCAAACAAAGGACTTCATGGCTCTAGCACAGCAACTCTTGTCTGGATTTAGCATGCTTGGCCACAGCTTTAAGACAGAACATTTACTCCATGCTTGTTGTGTTTTACTGCTATATGCTCTCTCCATTTTTTTTATTTTTTTCTGGCTTCTTGCTGCTGGAGGATACACCACATTCTAGCTCCTTGTGATACTTACGGATTTCTTCCATCACTACTGTGTTGTCCATGGCTATATGTACTGCCAGTGAACTCCATGTATCAAAAGTTGCAAGTTTCCTACAGGAAAAAAAATTAAAAATAAATAATAATAAAGGCAAGTATTATTTACAACTACTGGACAAAGATGGTAGTGTATCAGAAAGGAGAAATTGGAGAGATTGGCTTTCATCAATTACGATGTAAAGTATTCTTTTATGCACATATCAGAGTTGTAGATTTTATTGCCACTACTTATTATGGCCAGAAGAATAAACAAAATGGCAAATGGGACCACACCTTGGAAGTCCCTCAACAGCTACTACGTACAGGCGTCCCGATACAATCTCCATTCCAATCCCATAACTGCTGATTACCAGAAAGTGAGACAGCATAAAAATAAAATAATAATATATTTAAAATAAATAAAACACTTTTACTTTACGTATATATCTCCTGATCACCTATACCAGACCCTGGGCTGATTCAGTATGTGGTCTGATCTAAGAAAGCTGCTTTTAGGCAATCCTAGCCTATTCCAGGGAGCTACCAGCTCATCTAATCAAGCGAGAGAAGAAAGGTGACAGGAGGAAGAATGTTTCCCAAAATACAGTGTATTCCAATTATTAAAGTGAGTCCATGATCCAGCACCACCCTGATCCTCTGCCTGTCATTATGGAACCCAGGAAGCAAATATTAATGTTTTCCTCTGCTGATGCTTTAGTGGCTTGATGGCTCACTGGCAGCTTTTTGACAATGATGATACTCTTGTCAGGTCAGCAGAGGCAACTCAGAGGCTATCAAAGATCCAAATAACGGCAGCAATCATCTACTCTGACACTTGCTTCTGGTCTGCTACAGAGTACTGCATTTAGTTCTAGGGTCAAGTAGATTACTTGTGGGATGTGGAGAGACATTTCTGGGGGTTGTCCTCAACTTGAAATCTGTTTTCTGTTACATCCTGATATCATCTGAGTGAAAAAAGGGCTCCTTTCAAATTCTTGCCCAAGTAGAAACCAGTAAGCTAGGAGGTACTACAATGCAAATGATGCCACTGCATGCTTCAAAAGATGCAAAGAAAAAATGAAGCACTTACTTGAGCACTTGTGCAACTGTGTTTGGTCCATACCACTGACCTATGGATTTTCCCTCGCCAACTCCCATCTGGGCTGCATCACAGAAAAAAAAAAAAAAAAAAAAGTAGCAAGTAATTTCACCTACACTACACCCTTTCCTAAACAGAGTTTGTATTTAGTAGGAAAGAAATCTCACTTGGCAACATTTTTGAGTCAGCAGTATCTACCCTTTCATGGGGTATCTTAATGTAGATGGGAGAGACAAGCATATCTTGAAGGACTGTGAAGCAAATCCTTTCCCCAAAATGCAATCACACAGAAGTTCAAAAGGCAATATTACCTCAGAAGAATTTTACCTGGAGTGTTTGATTACCAGAGTACCTTTGTAATCTAAAATTCTGTTCACTGAAGCTACAGGTGCCTGTAGGAAAAACTGGAACTGGCTGCTTCTCTTCTATATACCAGGGAAGTTCATATCAAAGTGACATCCTTCTTTAGTCCATTTGCTACTTCAGAGAATTTTTTCACTCAGCAACCTTCTCATATTACAAGGTGCCATTATGAACAGCAACCACATGTGCTCCTCTCAGCTAGCTAGGATATGGAAAGTGGTGTTCAATATAACCTAAAGCATTAGGCAGATCTGATGGCCTTAATGAAGTCATGAAGAAAAATCCATCATAATCCATAATAAAAGAGTGGTAGTTTCACATCACATCAGAAAAGAAGCAGCATAGTACCATGTACTACCCGACCTGCTCATTGTTTTCAGTTTTTCTTGTTTGTTTCATTTTGGTTTGGGGTTTTTTTTTGGTGTGGGTGTTGGCTGTGTGGGGGTTTTTTGTAATCTTTTTTTTTTTTCCTAAGCTAGTAAAACAGACTGATTGTTCTATATGCATGGGAAACACAGACAGAATATCACCGCACTCTTCAGCACCCAGATTCTTACCTATCTGGTGAATGGAGTAGTAGCTGTCTTTTTTGTCAATGAAGGCATTAAGAACATTGAAGTAATTATCCATTTGCCTCTTCCCTTTTATCCACCTCCAGTCTAAGACAGACAAGGGGATATATGAAACAATCCATGGTATTTTTTAGCAAAAAGGTCACAAGATACAATTCTCTTCCCTGTGAATCAAGCAACTGATCCAATTTTCATATCTCTATCTTATTACTAGGAATCTGAGGCACTCCCAGTACTAAAGGATTAATTTTAAAACCTAAGTAAGCATTCTCACAGCTTGGGCAAAGGAATATCATCCACGGAAACACAAAGAAAGAATCAGAAAACACAAACTATACCTCTATCCCATATATGGGAAATAGGATACAATTCATAGAATCATATGGGAAATAGGATACAATTAATAGAATCACAGAATACCAGGTTGGAAGGGACCTCAAGGATCATCTAGTCCAACCTTTGAAGGTTAAAAAACCCAACAACTTTAAATGAGATGGCCCAGCACCTTGTCAAGCTGAGTCTTAAAACTGCCCAGTGTAGAGGAATCCAGCACCTCCCTCCGGAAGTTATTCCAATGGCTAATTCTTCTCATGGTGAAAAATTTCTCATTGACAGGTGTAAGCTACATACTCTGGGAAAAAGGGGTGACTTCACTACAAAAATAAATTTCCCACAAATTCAAAGGCCATCAACAACTGTCAAAAAAACACTCTGGTGCAGCTGCTGACAGACCAAGCATGTGTCAAGCATAAGAACATAAGTATTCAGGGAGAGGAGACTACACTCAGTTGGGCCTTTGTGACAAAACAACTATAAACAAGAATCTATCTACTACATTGCTTAAAAATTCAGTGATACAAAAAACATTTCAAGAAAAAACTAGTATGTGCTTGCCTCTTCAGTAGATTTAAGTAGCATGTTACAGGGCTGTCCTTTGTTTTAAGGCTTGGACAACTGTACCTCTCTATGTAAAGTTGTAGACAGCAGTGAAAAACCTGCTGGAGAGGTTTTTTCAGGCAGACTGTTCCCTCAACAGCCCTGAACTTGAAAAGACTGACAAAGGAGTTAGAGAGCCCTCAGCAGTTCCCAGCTGTGCTATTATTATCTGCTGTCCTTATAAGCACTGCACTTGTGGGAGCTCACGGCCATGCAAGTCAGTATGGGCTGTGCACTGATTTACCTCTTCCCAAATGTCTGCAGACCAAGGCCTGAGCAAAAATCATCTGGCCACACCGCAACATACATCCCCAGCCAGTATCAGACGTGGGACCGGTGCCTCCTGTAAATGAGGAAAGAAAATATGTAATGAATAGTAAAACAGTGCCAGAAGGGAGAAGAAATGAAAACACTGTAAGTCTGCATGGGTAGCAGGTTCACCCAAGAAATCAGGCAGGGAGTAAAGACTACCTTAGCTCATATACTCAAGGCTAAGAAACAAAAATGTAGTTATTGCTGAATAATTTAATGGTATCTCTCAAAAACAAAACCCTCTAATGCTAAATAAAAGGGAAAAAACGTTCAAAGGGAAATCCAAACAATTTAACTAGAAAGAGAGATGACTTTCTCAGGAGCACAAGAGCCCTTGAGCCTAGCTGCAGACACCCAGCCCAGTTCAGAGACATATTTCTACACAGAGGTGTTCATTACAGCCAACTTCTTGTAATCCTTGTCTTGACAAGGCAGCTCATCATGCAAAACAGATCAGTCCCAAGGAATTCCCACATCATAAGCAGCTATGACTGGATGAGATTCCAAAGTGAACAACATAGGTCAAAAAAATCCACCCCACCAGCCTAAAAAGAAAATCCATCTCAGCAATGAAAAAAGCCACACACTATATAACACTGGAGAATAAGATGGATATTAGCTCATGCTGGGAAGTCTGAGACAAAGGCCTCAAGGCTGGAAGCACTTCCCTGACAGAACTTCAAAAGCAAACTGCTGCTGCGCTGAAGCTCTGGCTATTATTACAAGCTTCACAGATAGAATGTTTAGTGTGATCACAGCAAGTGAGCTGTCTTACAAGCACACAGCCAGCTGCACCTTAGCACAGCTTGTGGAAGTAGTTTCTTTGTAATGCTGCTTTCTTCTTTTGAGCCTGTGCAACTACTCTGCACGAAAAGCACAGGGAGAAAATCATCCAAGAGAACTATTTAATCAACTTCTGTATGGTCAGCGTCTATCTTCTACTATTTTGCCAGCAATTTATAACATACGTAACATTCAAAATTGGCAATGCTTTACAAAATTACCATAAGACATTTCCCTTATCCTCTGAAGAGCTTACAGTATTTAAGTGGGCAAGCACAGAAGGAAGTGGCCAACAATAAAAGAGATGAATGTGAGAAGACTGAAAAAGGAAAAGGTTTACTGTATAACATACACACCATATATGTATACCATAAATGGGAAATGACTCAGAAAATGGGATTTCTTTTCACACCCTCCCTTTAATAACTCACATAGAAACCCCAATTGTGTTTGTGAGCCATAGTTAAACACATACTAACCCTTTAATTTCAAACACAAGTTTAATTATGGCTTGCAAATGTGCCTTTAAAGGGATTACACTGCATCAGAGATGTCTCATAGCTTGTTAGGCAAAGGTTTCCCAATAGGGAAAGAACAGAACAAGCCAGAAGGACCAGATACCAAGAAGTCTCTCTTACAAATCTGAGCCATTTTCCCCATTCATTGCTGGGGATGATGCTGACAGTGGGTACACAGATGGGGCTTGGAATCCCTTTTACTTGCTCTCAGATATCTTCTGATACATCTTCCACCCAGTACAGAAAACCAAACCACAGAAAAGATGTGCAGACAATCTTAACAAACCAAGATGTCCTCTGAGTTCACTGGGAAATGTTCCCCGTATTACTACAGTTCCTGTGTTTAACAGACACTTAAGGCATTTGAAACCCTCCCAAACAAAAAACCAAAACCCCCACACAAAGTCCAGAGCAGAAGCACAAAGGCAGAAATTTCTGTATATCTCAATCTTTCATCATTCTTGTGGTTTAAGGGGGAACAGACTGAGTGGGGAGGAACAGGTGGTAACACCAGGACCCTGAGGAGTCAGACAGCAGCTGTTATACTCTCCCCTTCCCTGACACACTCCCCACAAGAAGAAGAAAGGAAGGTCAGAGGTGCTCTTCTTCCCTGGGCTCTGGGAGATGTGATGGCATCTCAGCAGGGCTGGCCCTGACTCCACGTGCACTGCATGATCCATCGCCATCCCAGAGCGGGCCTTGTAATAGAGTTCTATATCCTTCTTCCCTTAATATTCCTTCTTCTGTTTTTCTCCTGTTACTCATTACATTTGTTACAGTCTTAACTTCCAGTCTTGGGTGAGGCATTTTTCTTTTTCCTTATTCCCCTTTTTATCCTCCCCTGGGAGAGAGAGGCCTAATAGAAATCTTGCTCTGGCTTCACATGGGGCTTGCCCTAAACCTTAAACAGAGTATCATTTTAAACCACTTCAAGCCTGAGTATCATTAAATAATATTTCACATTAGACTTCTGCAGGACCTAATGAACAAGAAGTACAAAAACCTTCCCATGTTGCTCAAAGAAAATGTGTTTCTAGGTAGGCTGTCCAAATTCATTCTTGTGTCCTTTTCAAAATTATCATTATTGCTCATACCCAAGGGGATGAGGAACTCTCATTATCAGATAAACTAAAAGTCTATCCTATCAATTAAATGAACTGCATTTCAGATTCGTATAAAGAGAAAAGCACTAATGCTATGCTTGTGGGGACTTGTATTAGCTAGAGATAATCACATTATCATAATTTCCAGGATCTCAAACTTGCCCACAGTACATACCAATAGCAGGGAAGTTCTTTCTGTAGGTGAACCAAAACCGAGAGGTCACATCCAACAGGATCTCTTCTTTCTCTGAAAAATTTTCAGCATCAAAAGGCACACACATGAGAGTAGCACAAAACACAGCTAAATCCATCTCCCACTCACCTTCCCTAACAACAGCAGCATTCTGCTCCTCACACAGTCTGCATGCCCAGAGAGGCAAAATCTGGCTGACGAACAGGACAGTGCCACTGTGCAGAAGAAACTTTCTTGTTCCTCCGAAATAGCTGCAATCAACCCAAAGACACTATGCCATAGGCAAATTATGAAGCAGTAAACCATTCTCTTGCATTTCCCCTGAGCTATCCTCTTGCTTCAAACCCCCACGGCCTCATGACACAAGTTCCAATAACTACTATATGGTAACTTTCTGCACAAAAATATTCCAGAGTTTGAGGAGACGGCCCAACAGACAGAAGCAAGGCAGTTACAGTCCACATGCTTTGTGTGCTTATAAGGTTTGCGGTCAGCTTCCTGCCAGAAAACAAAGTGCAACACTAACAAAGTCCTCTGGAGTGGTAAAGCACGTTGCATTGTGCATGCAAAATACCTGTAAAAACACTGTATTTGCGGCCGAGGATCCAAACGGGTTCTTTGGTCTCAGGGAAGTCTTCATATTCAAACCTGAGTGTGTCATAGGTAAGAGTAGCTAGAAAGAGAAAGAAGAAGTTACGTGTCTTTCATAACTTTGCCTTGTGTTTTAAAAATCATACAAAATTACAGGATCAGAGCTGCTGTGGCCCAGTAACTCACACAGCCAGAGCACCTGGCTCTAGCCGGCAAGAAACAGTATGGCTCCCCCTGCAACCTCAAAGCCTGGGAGGCACAGAGAGCAGATGCAGCCCCAGCTCTTTCCTTGCTGCTGCACAAGCAGAAGAGCAGAGGGATTTCCAGGTTAGGTCAGCTTCAGGTTCTGCCCAGTGCAGAAAACAGTCAAGAAAGCATCTAGGACTTCAGCTGACAGCTGCACTCCGTTTCCCAGAACAGTCATCATTGTGCATGTCATCATTTATCAAGGTCCTCTTTAAAGTGATTAAAATCCTTCTTCTGGAGAATATAATTTTTGGTGGTGAAACACAAAAAGCACAGATCGCATGAAGATGGGAACTCAATCTTGCTCCGCAACTCAGTCCTCCTCAAGATGCAATGAATCCTGCACTGAAAACAGCCTGCAACTTGAGGAGCAGCACTACCTTTACAGATGTCACAATAAGGCCCAAGGATGCAAAGCTGTGCAGAGATGTACTTGTTCACAGGCAAAAGACAAACCTTACATCTATTTTACTGGCTCCCTTCACAGTATGGCTTCCATCAGTGCCTAGATGTCCATCCTCTTACACGATCACTACAGAGAAACTCGTCAGCAAAGACTGTCCTTGGATCAGGGCAGCTTAAGCTTCCATGCAAAAGGCCCAGGCAATGGGGAGACAAAAAAAAAAAAAAGAGAGTTGGATGAAGCGTGCTCTGTATTTGGTGTGTGGCCTGTATTTGGAAGTACTGCATGTTAAAGTAGGTTTCAATTCTTTAACAAAGCACCTATAAATTTTAAATCAGAAGTAAGCCAGACTGTTTTGTAAATGTCAAAGCGGCTACTGAAAATATCTCACAGCAAATGCAATAAAACCTGTGGTAATGTGACAGAAGTTTAAAATGCAGCAATGGACTAAACAACCACAAGCTCCTCTCAGCCCCATCTGCTGTAAGAGTCACCACCCTCTGTGAGATGCACCTCTCTTTTTACTTCACAGGATTCATCTGCTGCCTTCCTCCAGTGCTGTCTACATTAACAGACCTCATGCTTCTCACAAGTAGAAGTCGTTCATAGATGAGCTTTCCTCACAGTCATTCCCTGCTTAGCTTTCCAAAGCACCACATGGTGCAGCAGTAAATAACAACTTGGGTGATTCGCATCAACAGTAACTCCAGAAAGTCACCACAAGGTTCTGCTCCCCCTCCTTCCAAACATCTCAGATACTTCATGTTGTGCTCAGCAAACAAGCTAGACAAGATATTTTGTCCTCTTGTAGGTACCTCATCAGCCTTCTGCCCCTGGGCTTTGTGACCTGAAATTCCACCTCCAAGTGTCAAGAATATACTTTAAGTAGCAGCAGCAGCAACACACCATCACTAAGGCCAACCACTGTTTAAGCAGGAATCCTGGCAATAAAGATGAAAATAGGCTCCCAAAACGATTTTTTAATTTATACTCTGGCCCTGACCTTAGCCCAAAAGATTTAAAGCATGTTCCTTGTGTCAATTAGTCTACAGACTGTTTCAGGCACATTGAGGCTAGCACAGGCGCATGTTCCCATTCCCATCCTCTGATGTGACTTTTCAACAGCAAGCTAAGCAAGTAATTCTGCATGCAAAGAACAGTTTCAGCAAATTAATTCAATCTTTTCCTCTAATGAACTTCAGCAGGAAAATTAAGAATTTCTTTACCATATACTAGCCAAATCTTATGAACCTCTAGCAGTCCATGCTTTCCATGTCTATCTTCACTTGATGGCTTGGCTTTGCTTTGCTCCCTTTCTCACTCAGTGTTGCAGATTTCTTTCCAGGGAAGGAAGTGATGTGACTTCTACAAATGTTCTCAAGTGTGCATAACTTTCTACTTTCTCCCTTAATTTTCCTAAGCTTCCCTTTGGGATGAGACATTATCACTTCATTCTCACAGCTGTAAAGGAGACTATAGTCATTAGGATTTTTATTTTTTTTTTATTCAGTGCATTACCAGGAACAATCTTAACATGAAAAATGAGGTTCTCAGCTTTTAAAGAATACTTTGTGGTTTGTCACTTCTCAAGCTTGCCGTGAATCTCTCTCTCTGTCAAAAGATTCTCAAATAGCTTAAATAAAATGACTGAAATAAGGATGCTACAGAAATTATCAAGCTACCCACCATCCTTATCCTTCCTAGCAATATTTCCTCGCCCTCTCAAATGTCACTCTTTGTGGCTCCACATTTTGCAGGTCCTTAGCAAGCACAGGATTTGCAGCCAGCAGCTTCACAACAAGTATCTGCCGGAAAGGGGTTGCTGGAGTCTTTCCCCTTGAATCAAAGCTGGAGAGGAAGGGGTCAGCTGGTGGGATGTTTCCCAGGATACCTGCTGGACCAGCTGCATACTGAAGGAATACAGTGCTTGCAAACTGCAAGTGCTACAACACTGCACACTCAGGAGTACAGTCCCAGACTGCAGTCCTTCAGCTGAATGCCCAACATCAGGGCTATCAGGGCTCTGCACAAAGGTCCTGTAGGTCCAGCTGCACATCCGCAAGATGCAGTCAGACATTAGAGTGTGTGCTGGTTTCTTGGAAGAAAATCCTCACCACTATCTGCAAAAGCACAACCTCTAAACGCAAGAGTTAAGGTTTCACCTTCACAGGGAGGAAAATTTGAGCGACTGCTCCCAGTTAGTATCAACAATTCTGTAATGGGAGCAATAAACTCCCAACAAGGCCTGAAGCCATTAAGCGTTTGCTTTACAAACATCTACCTTCATAAGCTCTGGCACTTTTTCCAAACTACATGCATTCTGCTATTGCCCAAATGAGATAAATATGAGCCAGTGTGACCCAAACAATTCAGGCAGGGGTACAATGGCTGTCACAGCTTGCACAGGAGCCTGTCTCTCCCTCTTGTAGTTAGAAGCAAAGAGTCTGAAAATAAATAAAACTGGAAGCTCACCCAGCAGAAATCCTATTTGAAGATGTTCCTTTCAGAGTTGTAGAAGTTGTCCGAGATCAGCAAATTTCTCAGGCAGGACTCCAAAACTTCACCTTCAAGAAGCCTTCAATCTATTTTAAATACTGACCTCTGAGCATCCAGGACAGCAGAGCAGTAGCCTCTGCAGAAAATCTGCATGCACATCAAACGCACAAGTTCAACTTCTTTCTGCGCACAGTGGATTTATAGTTAAAAAGCCAAAGAGTTTGCAGCCCTGCAGAACACACCCTTGGGATGGCAGCCTCGCTTTCCAGGAGCTGCAAGCATGCTGTGAATGATGACAAGGTGGCTGGATCTCTGCCCCATGGACACACCTTGTACAGGGTCTGCTGCAGCATTCTAGAGCACCTTCTCATCTCACACAGTCCCTAGAAAGTGTTGACAGAAAAGGCAAAGCTTTGTACACACCGCTACAGAAAACATCTATATTAAACAACCTAGGTAAAGGCATTAAAACCAAAATTGTGTTAAATACCAGCATTAAGGCTGAATGTCTGAGTTTTCTTCCACTTTTGCGCACGTGGTTCTATCTACTAAGGTGTAAGGTAACACGTCCCATAACAAGATCCTGCCTTGTATGAAGCGCACACTTGCACGTGCCTGCCGTATCAGCAGCTTTGAGGCTCAGTTTACTAAACCTGAGTATGTGCAAGGTTATTGAAAAACCACACAGCATCACCTTGACATCAACCGACAAGAACTGAGTTAATAACACAGAATGAAGGTAGAGGGCGAAATCTTGCCTCCCTTGTTATATTCTTAAACTGCACGATGAAAAAGATGAGCTCAAAACATTATCCCAGCTTGTAATTAGCTTCTACATAAAGAAACACAGAAACACAGCCAAGCACCTGGGGGCAGACCCTGACCAGTGCTGTCAGTCTGCAAACGCACTGAAGGCAAGGTATGTGCTTATGGCAAGAATCAAGTCCCTGACAACCACTAACTTTATCAAAATGAAAGCCAATTGTTTTTCTATCAACTTCAGGAAACAAATAACAAGTGAAAACATTGACAGCTCAGACTGAAATATGGAAAGTGATTTTCCCTGTGGTTCACACAGCAAAGCAACTAACACTCCAGCATCAATCACCTTGGTTAGAGTTTACCTACACAGCTTAGATGCTTTGTTGAAAAACTTTACACATAATACTGAAGCAGAGGTTTGGAGTATTACACTGACAGAAAAATGAGCTTTGCAATACCTCCCTTTCCAGATTGCTTCTTGGGCTTCCTCCAGCCTCTAGAAAGGCCTCTCTCTGCAACACAGTAATAGTCCCCAGGCAGCGCCCGCAACAGCTTAGAGACTGAACACTTTCCCCAAGTCCTTCAGCCTCCAATTAACACTGCCACATAAGAATCAGAAATGGGGAAGATGATTATCAGCTGATCAGTACATCACCCACGGCAGAGCAGAGAGGAGGAATGCTACTGGATGTAGAATATTTTAAAAGAGAGTCAAGAAAAAGAAAAAAAGTAATTATGTGTTATTAAAGCGCATTGCTGAAAAATGCCTACAAAACAGATAACTAAAGAACAGCCTGAACCCTTATTTCTGGCCTTTACTGAAGAATTCTTTCCCTGTAGATCTTACAAACAAGACAAATCCTTATTATCTAAGCCACAACGAGGAGTTAAGAGACAGACAGGGAGGAAAGTCAATCAACTGGAGAGTGGTATTTTCTTGGAAGCACGGAGCAAAAAGTTCAAAGTCTGCCTGTCAGGTCCCCAGCCATTTCAGGAGTAGGATGTGATTCAAAGGGGCTCAAGCTCTTACTGCTCCAAAGCCCACAGACTCGCCTCCTCTTTGCATGGAGGAGATCAAGTCCTACTGTCTATCACAGCATGGTTTCCTTTCCTGGATAAGCCTTGCAATGCTTACACAAAGGGAAAGCAAATGTATCTCCCAGCTCAAGCTCACTTGTTGGGAAGAGATGTACTCCCAGGAGTGAGAGAATGGATGCAAGGACGCATCAGGCAAAAAGCTGGGATACTGTCAACTGGACTACACCAACAACAGCAGTGCCTGCACCAAGGACAAAATCAACAGCAGTTTGGACGAACAGGAGCCGTAGATTCCCTCTGGGTACACAAACGCACTCGCCCAACACAGAGGAGGAGCCCACACGGCACTGGAAAACATTCGTTATTATGGAACACCACTTATCTCCACAGAGAGCGGACGAAAGCTGTTACCACACAAAGGCTAAAAGGAAACAAGTGCCGACCAAAGCGCCAACACGCTCCTTTTCTCCCCCTGTATGGAAACAAAACCTCTGTAGCAAACGCGTTTGCCAGCGCTCTCGGCAAAGCTGACGGCAGTCGCGGTGAGCGGCCGAGTCGCCTCGGCCCCCCCGCAGCAGAAGGCGGCTGCTGCGCTCAGGAGCGGGCACGGGGGCACCTGCCCTGCCGCCGCTTTCACCCTCCAGTTCACTTCCCGGGCAGCCCCGTCCAGGCCCAGCGACGCGGCAGAGCTCAATGCTTCTTAGGGACGGCGGCAGAAGACGGGCTGGGAAGGGCAGGAGGATGCGCTGCCCTGCGGAGGGGGCTCCCTCTCGGCTCCAGGCGGTAGCAGCGGACACCGGCGATAACGGAGCCATCACGGGGTCGCCCCGAGCCACCGCCTTCCCCCACACCCCCCAGGGGAGGCGGATGGGCCGCACAGAGCCGCGGAAACCGTTTCCAGAGCTGTTCCCGGTGCCTTCTGACGCCGGCCAGCCGACAGCCCTACCTCAGAGCGACAGGAAAGGCCCCGCCGCTCAGGCCCGGGCCGCCACATTTCTGTGGCGCAGGCCCCAAAAGCCCGCCGGGTCGGGCGGACCGGGGGCTCCTGCGGGGCAAAGCAGTCGCCCTCCCCCTGCGCGGTGCGGGAAGGTGTCGC
>JANHFX010020193.1:0-25016 GCA_027560015.1 Chloroceryle amazona
GGACTGGTAAACTTTTTTGTGTCAATACCCTAAACTAGGGAAAACCAAACGGTTTCTGAATGATACATGAATTAGGGTTGCTGCGAATTTCTAAAAGGTAGTCAAATATTAAGCTATCGTGTAATATTTGTGGAGCAGCTGGAGGGAACATACTGTAGCTTTGGAAGTCAGCTGGTTTGTGCCCCTCATACGAGGAAATTCAGATTATTTGTTCACGGAGAATCCTAGGCAGGAGGACAAATAAAATAGCCTGCAGAACCGTGTCTGTCCTGCATGTACACTCACTTCATGCTGCTCTGTAGGGCTGCAGGTCAGGCCACTTCTTTCCCCATCAGAAGTTGGGATTTTGGTGATGTTATTGATAAAAGATTCTTGAAACAGACCAGTATATTAAGAACTGAAAAAAAAAGGTTGTTAGATGTTTGTGGGCTCTACTTGGTCGTTAGGTTCATGGCAAGATTTTGTTGGTGCTCCTGTTCACGGAGCATCCCGTTGAGTGCCCAGCTCCCACTGCATGAATGGCTTTGTTATGGTAAATCACAGTCTGTCGGCTGCTGGATATTGTGGATGTTTGCTGTGCAGCAACTTTAAAGACTAGGGTTTTTCAACTTCTTTTCAAATTCAGCTACCTAATTAATAAATTGGATGTCTTTTTGATGGTGTGTAAAGGGTGAGGGCATCACTTTTGTAGAATGTGGTTTACAGATAAAGTTTGTCATCTTTTTCAGAGGTACTTTATGTTGGAACCTCTCTCATCTCTTGTGTCAGAAACTTATTTTGGTCAACAATATCAAGTATTGCAAATAGAAAAATAGATTATACCTTTTCTCTGCTGACTGGGATAGTAACTTTCATATCAGTACCTTAATCTGACTTTTCATTGAACTCAGGCTAGAATATCAGCTTTCATTTCATTTTCTAGCTAGCTTCTCTCTCAGATTGCTGAAGAATTACAAGATGCTTGCCAGGAGTAGAAGAATCCAAAGTGTGCAATAGGCTTAGATTCTTCACTGTTTATAGTCTATTATGCCATGCTTGAAGCAAGAAAAAAAGAGAAAAAAAAAAAAACCAACTCCTTTTTGGCATTGGCAACAGTTGGCAGGCATAGTAGTACACTTCATGTGACTGAAGAGTTTAACATTAAGGTTGTGGTATTTTAGGAGGAATGAATATGGCGATTCTGGGAATACAGGTGGCTTGTTGGTGTACATGTAATATGTGAGTCAAATCCATGCTGCTTGAAAAGGTTTCTTGATGTGATCTCTTTAGCAAGGTAGAATAATAGTTCTTTTGAGTGCTTGCACCCAGGCTGGCACAGGGAGGATTTCTCTTAGAGTCTTCCTTTTTAAGAAAAGTCAGAGCTGCTTCAGGTACGTGTCCATAGCTAAAATATATTTAGAGGATACTTTGTGCTTACTCTGGGCATTGGGCTTATTACGAGAATGCAGAAGTTGCAGTCATTTTGAGAGATCTTCATAACTTTTGATTTGTTTATGACTTATGAATTAATTACTTTTGATGTCTGTGCACCTCCATTTTTAATACTACCTGAAAGAACTTTAGGTGTAGATATTAATAGGTTTTTCTAAATGTCCATCTGTATTTATGTTTTTAAAAAAAGTTAGTAGGACTTTAAAGAAAAAAAAAAGTTTATGCTTTTAATTAAAGCATTTACATGCAGTTACATAATTGAACTAAAATGTGCTCAAAGTTTGATCTGCTTTTGTTTTACCATCATAAGGGAAGCCTATCTATTCTCTACCAACATTCTGGAAAACCTGTTACTGAGGGAACAGTTTATTTATTAAAACTTTCCTCAGGGAAGGCAAAAGCTTTTTCTAACTCAAAAGCTGATGGAAATGAGCCAAGACCTGGAAATCAGTAGGCTTCTTGAGGGAGGTTAGGACTTCTCCAGGAAAACAAAATGTACTGATCTGTGCTAGCATAATTACTATTTAGAGTCTAAAATACAAGAAGGTAACAGTGAAGCTAAGTTCAAGCAGTTTAAAATACACTGTTTATGTGAACTTGAGTTACACAACTAACACAGTTTTGCCTGCATATGTTTGTAGGGACAAAAATAATTATCTCTGCTGATTTCTGAGGTGTTCATGAGTTGAATGTTAAACAAATATTTGGAGTTTGTTTTCCTGTCCTCTGCTCCCTAATTTCTGAAGGGAGGGTTTTTCAGAGGTGCTCTGAACAGCTATTTGGTATTAAACTCACATTTATGCTACACGTGTCCATTTGTTTGATAGAGTCATCACTGCTCTGCAGCTCCCTGAGGAGCACCAGCTCTAAGACAGGAGGAAGATCTGAACCTGCTAAGCAGTCACTTAAGAAACCGAAGTTTCCAGTAGGTCGATTTGATGAACCAGAGGAGTCCAGTATAGAGAGGGAACCCTTGGAAAGTAAGTCATGTTTCACAAAATTGAAAGCCTTATTTCAAAGGCAAGACCCTGAGGTGCAGTGCCGATGTCAGCTTAAGAAGAGGGGTGGGCATTCAGCACTCTTCAGAACCACTTGGTAAGCTTAATGGCATGTTAAAAAACAGAGGCAGGGCGGTCGGCACAAGTTTCAGCAAGTGGCATATGCGGAAAAAGCTCTTCAGAATCGGGGTGGTCAGACATTTTAACAAGTTATCCAGAGATTCTATGATCCCTCTCATTTTGGAGATACTCAGATTTGTCTGGGTGTGCTGACTTAATACCAGCCTTGCTTTGAGCAGGGTTGGGGCGAGATGTCTGCCAAAGGTGCCTTCCACCATAAACCATTGTGTGATTCTGAGAAACGCAGCTGTTAGTGGCCTGTTACATTACAGCTATAAGTGGTGGTAGTAAACTCATGAGGACATCAGCTACTTTATTATTGAAAAAGCCCCCTCTGTTTCCTAATCCACAAAAGATTTCTGATTGATGCTCTATTTTGTGGTCAGTCTTTGGCTTAGTCTTGCATGTAGGTGTTTTTAAAAACAACCACAGATAGGGAGTTTACTGAGTCACTCAGTGGGGGGTGGGGTGCAGGGAGGCTCATGAACTGCTCTTTATGTTGCATTCCAGTGACCTTAGTGGGGCTGCATTTAGAGAACCTGACAGGATTAAGGCACAGGTACATTGCTGCAAGTCACTAGAAACATAGGGTTTTTTCTTTTCTTTTCTTTTTTTTTTATCAGATAGGAGAAAGACAGATTTTTTTTTTCTTTTTAATTAGCCATCTTCCCTTAAATAAGAGTGCTAGTCATGCTTTATCTTGATTTACCAGAGTGTGATATTCTGCTCCCTTTTATCAGTAGTGAAAACCTGTGTTTATCTATTTTGAGGTCGCTAGGACAAGCTTTTTTTAATATATTAATAGATTACTATAAATATCCAGATGACAAAATGATTGAAAAATTACAGTATCATCGCTCAAATGGTTGCAGGCAGTTTCAGATTGTGACTCACTTGACAACTGACTCAGTTGGAGCTACTGTGTAAGCAGCTATTTAATTCTTACCCTTTTATTCCCAAGAAAATAAACGCCATCATTGCTTCATTTAAATCAAATGCATATTTATTATCTTTTGCTTTTTGGTTAGGTGTCTAGGGTTAGAGCAAGACTCAAGCTTTTTTTTGTTTAAATATAGTTCTATATTTTTTACATGTAACACCAGCAGTAATTTGTTAGAATGCTGATTGCCTGTTGTGTTACTGATTTTAAGTTGGCTGTTTGAATTGCCACTGCTGTCTAGCTTATCATGGAAAAATCTTTTGAACTTCTGCAACCACTGGGAGCACATCAGGAGTGCTTGGATATTGGGATGGTGACATCTACAAAATAATACTAATGTGATAGGACAAGAGGAAATGGCCTCAAGTTGTACCAGCAGAGGTTTAGGTTGGACATTAGGAAAAACTTCTTCACTGAAAGGGTTGTTAAGCAGTGGAACAGGCTGCCCAGGGAGGTAATGGAGTCACCATCCCTGGAGTGCTGAGGGCTATGGTTTGGTGTTGGGGGGCTTTGCAGTGTTAGTTTAATGGTTGGAGTCGATGATCTTAAAAGCTTTATCCAACCGAAATGATGCCATGATTCTCCACATTTGCACACCTTGTATTTGCAGAGGTGCTCAAATGCTGACATCTCCTATCCTGGTCTGTATGAATTTTTAAATTGGCATCCCAGTATGTCATTCTATATAGCCTGTAGCTACATGAGTCTCCCCCCATCACTGTCCTCTTTCTCTGCTCTCCAGGATTTCTTTGGTTGTCTTTCCTCATTGTCAGCCCTGATCCTCAATATTTTTGTTTCATGACAGGACTGAATGAGGGATACAACTGAATGAGCTTTGAGTTAGGTATATGTACGGGGGGATCTGGAGAATCACTGTGGTAAGAGGGTGTGTGGGGTATGGTGAGCTTCAGGGAGCCCTTCAGTCAGTACGACAGTCTAGTACAAACACTTGGCCTAGGATGGAGCTGTGCCAAAAAGTACTTCGTGGCTTGACAGTGCCTAGTGTAGCTTGGGTGGCCTGAGTTACTACTCTTAAGAGAGAGCCCTGAGTAGCACAGGGATGCTGACTGTGAGGTGCAGAAAGCTCCATGGTATTTGAATAGGTGGCATAAGCTATCAGGGTGCTGGCAACAGAAGAGGAAACACTGATAATGTGTAAGCTTAGCACGTCACTTACCAGAGAGGTCTGAAAGTCCCACTCATTCCACTTAAGAATTTCCCTGTCCTGAAAGGGCATCACAGTGACTTAGCAAGCATAGGTAAGAAGGTAAAAAGTTGAATTTTACCTATTTAGGATTTTGTAGAACACTGCTGTGACTGAGACCTCTAGTCTGGTGTTGATGAATATCAACATGCTATTTTTTGAGAAATGTACCAGTGTCCATGAAAACACAGTGTTTTAAATGCAAGAATAACGGAATTTTGACTAAAATTCCAGCTAAAATGACACAAGTTCTCACTACCAATTCATGACAAACTGGTGCTTTAGTGCTTTTGGACATTGAGTTGCTTTTTTTATTTGCATAAATAAATATGATCACATATATTGCTGACTGTAGTAAAAAAATGCTCTGAAATTAGTTTTGCGTGACTCTGGGAAATGTTTAACTCAAGGTTGCCTTTAAAAATAGAAGAGAATTGATTTTGTATTTGAAAACAAAATTGCGGCAAACATTGTAGATACCATCATCTTTATATTCATCAACATTATAGGCATTTTAATGAACTTTCCCTGTCATTTTAGAATTCCCTGATGGAATCAATCCTGTTACAAAAGAGAGGGGTGGACCTAAAGGCCCTGAACCTACACGTTTTGGAGACTGGGAAAGAAAAGGACGTTGTATAGATTTTTAATATATAAATGTGTCTGTATTGCTAATAAATATTTCTAGCAGTTGAAAAAATGTACAGTAAAATCTCACCTGGATTTGTTGTGAAGCTTGTTTCTGTCATGCTTGTGACCAATTTTCTGAGAGATATTATGTAAATAAACATGATGCTGCAAGTCAAATTTTGGAGCTGTTATTTGCTCAGTGTACACCTCATCTTTAATGCTGTTTACACTATGGAAGTATAAATGCAAGTATAGTGATGTGAAATGGGTAATCAGGAGCTTAGTGAGATGTGTAAGGGCTTCAATTTCTTTATGTATATAAACATTTATGTAGTGTCTTTAAAAGTGTTGAAAGAGCTTTGCAGTTTATGAGCCTAGGTATTGATCATATGAAGTACAGCCCAGTACTTGGATGATCTTACCATTTAGCACAGTGCTTCTCTGGTAAAAGGCCCCCTAATCGGGAACCATCCCCTCTCCCCTATTAGAGTGGGTTGAAGTTTCTTTCCTGTTTGTGGAGAAGAGACAGAAACTGTTTTATCTCCTCTCAGAAACTCTGTTTTTATCTCCTCTCGGACTGGTGGCTGTAAATGGCATGATGGAAAAGGGTGCTTAATTCCAGTAGGGTCAGCTCATGATTGCAAGTTGTGTAGAGGTGCTCTACATGCAGTTTCAGAATACTGTTCTTTATATCCTAGCTTATTGCATGCTACTTGAATTGTCTTTTCCTTGATAACTGGAGTGTTTGAAAACTGGCTAAATGCTGCTTGGAGAAAAATAACATTACTTTCTGACACCTTATGGTCAAGGGGACTAATTGCATTAAATGATCTAATACTGCATGTCTTTAAGTTACCTGACATCAAACTATCTTTTAGACTGAGCTTAATTCTTCATTCGTCTAACTGTAAACACTGTAGTAAGAGTGTAAATCTACTACTTTTGTGGGTACTTATTAATAAGATGTCATTATTAAAATGTGTGAACATATGCTCTGTATTTCTGTGCAAGTTCTTTTTGATAGCCTAAACAAATGGATCTTCTCTAGTCTTCAGCTGTAAATGTTTTCTTCATCCTTATGTGTTTCCTTCTTGGGTGTTTTGCAGATTTACTGTTTTTTCATCCTCTTCTCTTTTACATGTTTGAGTTTATATATTCACAATTCCTGTAGCTGCTTTGCCACAGCATCACAGTGGGCATTAAAATGAAATGAAAGTTTGTTGGAAAGCAGAGGACAGTCTTCCATTTTATGGCCACATTTCTTTTTCCTATATGGATTTTTTTGGCTTTTTGCTGTGCCGGAGCCAGTTGTACCTGAATGAAAGTCGGCTCTATTTCATGTTTTCTGTTGTTTTGCACTACTCTGGCTCTGTATAAGAATGCGTGGCTTATCCCAGCTTATTCTTGGCATGATTGTATTAGGACATTAAAGTATTTTTGTCATACCACAAAACTGTGTAGAACCTCCCTAAATCTTTCCCAACTTGCAGCCAGTGGGGGAGTTCCTCACTGAAATCTGTGAGGTTGTACACCCAGTGTGTATTTTATTAGCCTAGAGTCATGCTGGTTGTGAGTTGTTTGACTCACTGAGGATGCCCTACAAAAGTACCGAGTCTCTTCAGTTAGGTTTGTCAAACCAAATACCTCGCTGAAGAGCAAAATGAGGTTTACTAAAGCCTGCTTTTCATAACAGAGGTTAGCTCATTAATTACATTTTGAACCTTTATAAATTTAAAGCAGCGTGGTTTGGCTATTGGAAAATTGGTCTGTATTTATATGCGATTCATTCTAGCTTCCCTTCTGTAGTGTGACAGTTACATTTTCCCCAGATCTGTTGAAATTTGCAGTTACCTAAAGATATGCTGGGTCAGCTATCTTTAAACTTTAATATATGCTGTTTATTAAAATACTTATTTCTAGCAATGATTTGTCTCTTCAGTTGCCACTGGGTTGGAAAATAACTTCATTAGTCTATGCCACCTTTTTAAATAGGAAGCAGAAATTTTAATTGGAAACTTCTGCCTTTTCTGCATCATTATTAATAGGCTTAACATCTTAATTAGTGAAGAGGCAGTAATGCCACTGCAGTTACTTTATTTTTTGTAATTCTGAATCTTACTCTTCTTATCCATGGATTGCTGCATGAGTTCGTTATCCTCTCTTACCAGGTTTTACCCTTCCCAGCACACACTCCATGGATGTTTACCGAATGCCACTTCTTGGCATCCTGATTTTCAGTTCTAATTGCTGCCTTCAGCATAGACTGCAGCTGCAGGACTGCACCTTTTGGATTTAGCATAGAAAGAACTGATCTTGCTTTCCCATGGTTTCCTTTATGTTCCAGTTTATCTTCACCCTTCCCCTATGCCATGGTAAAGGGCTGACCCAAGTGCTGCCCCAGCCCCTGCCTGTCTGTTCTCATGCAGGTGATGGCTGCTGGGTTCAGACAAGTCCTAAGCACTCCCTTCCCGCATCCACCAAGCACCTGAGTTGTAAGATACTCCTGAGAGTGCTGTCCATACCATCAAGATAGCATCTTTCAAAGGCAGGGATTTCACACTCTTTCAAAAACTAA
Source organism: Chloroceryle amazona (assembly GCA_027560015.1). Classification (NCBI taxonomy): domain Eukaryota; kingdom Metazoa; phylum Chordata; class Aves; order Coraciiformes; family Cerylidae; genus Chloroceryle; species Chloroceryle amazona. The sequence continues at coordinate 7,899 of JANHFX010020193.1, forward strand.
AAGGTCTGTTGCTAACCAGTGTTGTGAACAGCTGTCGAGGAGCTGGCACATAGGAAATGAGTTCTCGCTTCAATCCTGAGGAGTTTCAGGCCCTTTTCACCACCTCCCAGGCCAGTGCCAGTAACCACCAAGTATTTGCTTAGGGAATGTGTCAATAAGGGAAATGAAACTGAACATTTTGAAATACTAGAGAGAGTCCAACAGAGAGCTATGAAGATGATGAAGGAACTGGAACATCTCTCTAAGGAGGAAAGGCTGAGAGCCCTGGTGCCATTTAGCCTGGAAAAGAGAAGACTGAGAGGGGATCTTACTAATATTTACAAATATCTGAAGGGTGGGTGTCAAGTAGAAGTCTCTTTTCAGTGGTGCCCTGTGATAGGAGGAGAGGTAATGGTCACAAACTGGAATACCAGAAGTTCCACCTCAGTGTGAGGAAAAACGGATGGATCTGTTCCTATGTGTCCTGCCCTAGGTCATCCTGCGCTGGCAGGGGGGTTGGACTCTATGACCTCCAAAGGTCCCTTCCAACCCCTACCATTCTGTGATTCTATGAACATTTGGGTAAAATAACATGTAACAGCCAAAGAGTGAATGCTGAGGGGCCTGTTTGTGTGGTCTGGCAATTTGGCATTTAACAAAAAGAGGAGCCCTAGGGTCCGGCAATAATTAAGTCCAAAATAACGTCCTGTGGTGCTGCAAAATCACTTGTGGCACCTATCAAAAGCTGTCCTGGTTTGAATGCAGCAACCAATGCAGTGATATCATAGTATATTAACAATCATTTCTGGTTTGTTTTCTTGCAGTGTTTGCAGTTAGGAAAGAAACACTTCAGTACTTTATCAGTGCTGTCTTCCTGCTCTTCCCAGATGATCAATATAAGCAATACAGTGGGATATAGCATTAGGGTAAAGCAATGGCTTTTGGCATTAGCCATTAGATTAGCCACAGGTATGTTTTTATCATCAGTACTGATTGAATCTATTTTTGTAGCTCTTTTTGTTTGTGTAACAGTGTACAGCAGCAGGGGTTGTATCCATTTTCTGATAAATTTCTAGGAGACAAAGGAAAACTTCTGCCTTTGTAAGCAAATTCTTGTAGTACTGGAGAATTGCTTGCTGCTTTGTTTTGTTCTCTTCACTAAAAAGCAGTATGTTGAATTTGTGCAGTAGGTCTTTTAAAGTTGTTTTTTTTTCTGCTCATTTGCAAAGATTTGGTAAATTATTAAAATTATGAAGCCTTTACTGTGGAATTGCTCTGTAATTACTTTGTTACAAAATATATCAAGTTGTACTCTACAGTTAAAGGAAATGTTTGCTCTGTATTGCTCTGTAAATGCAAAGTATATATTTCAGTGACAATGTTACTAAGTTAAAGCACAAAGTTTATTATATAGTTGAATCCCAGTAAAATTACCCTTTGTGGTAGCAGATGTTTCTAAAGGACCATAGAATGGTGTTGTAAAACCTGACTAGTTTTTCAGTTGACTGCCATCTATGATCGTACATTCCAGTTATCTACAGTGCCAGATACATCACATATCTTTTTATAACTCTTATTTTGGTAGTGTTATTTTAAAAGGACCACAAGACCTTGTTCTGAAGTGTCAGGAAAAGAGCAAACCTGTTCATTCATTTATAAAGGGAGAGGGTTTTGAAGTTCTGTGGTTTTCCTAAGTGTTCCTCAGTCACTAGCATAGCATCAAGCATGTCAAAGCCTAAGGAAATGATTTGAGGTGTGTCCCTGTTTGCTGTTGTGAACAAAACCAGATATAAATTTGTGGTTAACTTTCATGCTTTTATAAAATGCAGTATGAATGTAACTTTGCTTAGCTGGTGGTTGGTGTTTTGTGCCAGGCCAGCTGAGATGTGCAGTCTGCATTCTAATGTGGGTATGGCTTGTGTTCCCTCTTACATCCACCGGTAGCTGGTGGTAACGGAGAGGCATGTGTAATCTTCCCAAGGACTTTCGTTGCAGAAAGGGTGCCACAGTAGAAATTGAATAACAATTATAAAATTAGGGTTTGGCAAATCCTGAGAAAAGAGCTCTATTTAAAACAAGTACTGTGAAGAGCGGAACTAATGAGGTTATCTTTCCTGTGAGTGTCTTGCACCTCCTGTAGATCGAGCCAGTGTCTTTCTCCTTGTTCCCTTGTGGATTGACATTTTCTCTACCAGACAAGAGACAGAGCATCTTTCTGACCATTTTTCCCCCAACCCTTGAGGTCATTATTAGGCCCTCTTTCCCAGCCACTGATTTTCACAGAGCTTGCGAGAATTTAGTTACCTTGGAAACTCTTCTCTCCTTGACACCTTTCTAGAAGTTACTTAGGCTTCTAAAGTCATGGGGCAGTGCAGGTACTGGCCTCCCATCCCTTGGAAACCAAGCTGAAGAATAACTTTGATAATACATATTTTCTTCAGAAATTTTCAGCATCTCTGCAATTTTATACTATAAGAATGAATTTTGTTTTTTTTTTTTTTCCCCTCAAAGAACATCAAAAGTGCCAATTAAAGCTTACAGCAGCAAGACTTTGGCATACATTTTCCAGACATTAAGTTTCCCAGTCAGCTGTAGGCTTAGGCCTGTAAAGAATCACATATTTTAACATTGCCATTTTTAGGATGAGAATGTTGAAAGAAACTCTCTAAGGTCCTTACTTTAACAAATTAATTTATAATAAAGCTGACATACTTGATCATCAAAACATGGTTGTAATTTTCAAATGTTAGTCTGACAAAATTAGGTATCGCTACATTTCACACAAAATGCACTGGTAGTCAGGTTAATTCTAGAAGCCAGATATTGAACTATTGTTCACACTGGGACTCTCTTCTAATCAGCTGCTTTAAGATTAAGTGACTTACCTTGCCATGTCTGCCTGCTTCGTAATTAGTTGGACTGAGAGAGGTGCCTCTACAAAGTAGTCCCATCTTAGTGCCAGTGGGAGAATTCTTCATTACAGATGGTGAATGGGAAGAAGTTTTAAGTTTGTCCTCTGCATGAACTTTTAAGGTTGTGCAAATAGCTGACCTAAGTGAGGTACCTTTAGATAGATGTCAGTGTTGTGGTAGTGGCAGCAGAGAAGTCAGGGTGTCAGTAAACGTGAGGAGGTGTTACCTGCTCACTTCCTTCTCAGAGCGGGGGGTTGCACTGGGGCAGCGGGACCTGCAGTGTTTCTGCTGCCTGTGCCCTTCCCAAATGTTGCTGACAGGAAAGGGGATGCCTAGGGCCAGCTTCCTGGCACCTTGTAAAAGAGAGTTTTCTGCCCTTAAAATGAGAGGGACAAAGACTGAAGCCAAGACTCAAAATTCCTTCTCCCTATCCACCTCCCAAAGAAATGCCTAAAGCATCATATAGCCAATAGGGTAACACTGGGTATATTTATATCTGGATGACAGCAAGTATCTCAAACCTAGGAATTTGTGGGAGTTTTTTCCCTAACAAGGAAAGGGTGAAGTGCGTCACGCTAGCAACTAAGCTGTCTTCATCCAATGTGCTGCTGAGAGAGAGGGAGCTAAAATCAAGATAAAACGGACTAGAAATAAATATATTTGCTCAGCAAACACTTGGTCTGTGTGACTTCCTCGTGAGAGGTTAAAAAACAAAGGATGGCGTGTTTCTAGTTTTCATTTGAAAGCTGGGGAAGATTTCACTGTTTCCTAGAAGATACATGAGCAAATGTTGCTTAGCTCAGGGAACATCCTGCTTTTAGCCTGGTTTTTCCCCCCAGGCCTTTCACTTGCAAGTTGTACAGTATGCATGTGTGATCTTTAGAAAGACTTTTTTCCAGATGTTTTTCTTGAGATAGGTCAGCAGTTTAATGACAGGTAACTGTTTGGTCCAGAAGGCATATTGCTTCATCCTTCCTGTATATGGTGATGTCATTTTTTTCTGCCTGGTAATATAGACAGCTGTAGCTCTTTTACTATTAAATTGCACGTTATGTAATCCTGCTTTTAATTTTTGCCATCCTTTAAGCCATTTTTTGATAGATACCCTTACCTCCTTTAGAGTGTTAACAGGATACTTCACAAAATCAATCACAAATTGCAGATGTTTCTCCCTCTCCCTGCTTTCTCTGCAGGAAATCTTTTGATGATTTGTACTTTGTATGTGAAGATCTTGCTGACAGTCAAATAGAAAAAATAATCCCTGTGGACTGGAACTCCTTCATCCTTGAGTTGCATCTGACTATCTCATTCAAGTTTGTTGCTCTAGTAATACGTAGCTCTTGTAAGAAGTCAAGGATTCAAAGGAGAAAGACATGCCTTTAACAAGCAGCACCAGTCTTCCTCAAAGTTCTACGCATGAACCCAAACTCATTTAAGGCCTCCTTTAATTGGGAACTGTTGAAGGTGGCTTAACTGTTGTTATTAAGCATTTTAAAGAGCATGTGGCTGTGGTCCAGTCTGTCCAGTACAGCCATGTGGGTATGTAGGGGCAGTCCTGAAACAAGTTACTGAGGTGATTTTAACAGGTTGATGGCTTTGTTTTGCCACATTGTTGGCTCACCTGTGAATGACCGTGGGTAGAAACATCTCTTAAATGGCAGAGAGATTTGGGTAAATGGGCTTCCCAGAACATAGTGACATCATCAGTGGTGCTTATGCCTGCTATGTGTGATGTCAGCTCAGATGTTTGACCCGACCTTTCCAACTGAGGACTGATGCACTTGCTTGGAATAGCATGAGATTGATCTCAGAGCCAGGCAGTTACCTTCTGGTCCTATATGTTGCCTCCATTTTGAAGATAAGCTGGGATTTATGCCTCCTTAAGAACAGAGATCTCAAAGAAGCATTTGCACCCGCTGCATCCTCTCATCCCCTCGCTCAGGAAGGCCTCTGATGGGAGAGCACCTGTCGGGGTGCTGGAGAACAGGTGCAGGAGGGCAGGCAAATGCGCATTTGGGCAGCTGAGGACCAGATGGTCCTTCCTGTAAAACCATTTGTAGTAAAAGTGTGGATAATAGCGGCTGTATCACAGTGCCCTGCTGTGCTCCGCAAACCCTGCGCCGGGAGAAAACATGGAGTGCTGTAAGAGCAGGCTTTGTGCAGCGATTGTAGTGCTTTGGGGAGAGCCAGAAAGCGCAGCAGTACAGGGATGCAAGGGAATAAAAAGTATTTCATTTCCGCACATTATTGAAAATTAAGGGGAAGAATGAGAAATCCAGTGCGTTATGGTAGTGTGATGTGTCGCATGATGTGTAGCTGAGGTAACCTCTGTGTTTATGTGTTACTAACCAGTTATTATATATTGCAATATTTGTGTCTTTAAGTGCCTCATTTTGCTGTTTTCTGCACCATGGCCTCATACATTTTGAGGCTGAAGAGAAAAATAATTTTTTTTCTTGTTGCCCCCACTGGCAGTTTACTTGTGCTGGGGCAGATGTGCAGCCAAGCAGGGGGAGGTGGGTGGGGTGACCCCAGGAAGGGGCCCCAGCCATTCACTGAAGGAGTGTTGTGGGAGCCCCTCTGCTGCCTGCCCTGCATGTGCAGAGCCTGGGCTCACGAGCATTCACAGCAGCAAATGGGCTGACCTTTGCCAGCAGGCCCTGGCCACAGGTGAGGAGGGGAAGGGAGGCAGGAGGATGCTTCCCCATCTGAATGGGCACCAGGCCTGTGATAAATAGCTGCAGGGACTGGACCCTGAATCCCAGCAAACAGGTCTCTTTCTGGAGTTCTTCCATTCCTGAATGGCAAGGTCACTTTAACATCTAACTGACTTTTTCTCCTGGCCTTCTCCTTGTTGTAGCACGTGCAGTTGTACCTTTCAAGTCTGGTCATCAGAAGAAAATGAAAAACATAGTCATTTATTTTACTTCATAATAATAGTTTCAATTCTTATCTCTTTTCTGGGCTCTTTCATCTCTGCTTTGCCATGATCCCAGGGTTTTCCCTGCATGTGTTTTTTTCTTTTGGTTTGTGGGGAAAAAAAAAGGGGTTATGTCCTTTCAGATTGCGTTGAAACGGGACTGATGGCTGAGCAGCATTAATGGTGGTGCTGGCATTATTTTAGACCACAGTGGCACTGGAAAACATGACAATGGTTTGTTATCCTGGAGTAGGGGAAAGAAAATTGCACCTGTTTTTTGGGGAAAAAATTAATGCATGGAGCTTGCTTCATCATCTGCTGATAGCTAGGCAAGGTATGGTAAGGTATGGAATGAGACGATGAGTAGAGATGGGGAAATTTGGCAAGAGACCCCTCTAACCTTTTGAGCTGCCGCATCCATGGGAAATTCTCATACACCCTAATTTGAGAATAGCAATCCGGATTTCACTCTGTGGCCAACAGAACCATTTCTATTTGCTGAACTTCCAGCAGCCAGACACACATTCACACAGCAGAAATGGTCTGGAGGTCGTACTGTTTCTGGACACACCACAAACTTTTCCTAAGCCTGTGTTGTTGGCTTTTTTTTTTTTTTTTATAGAGTTAGGCTGTCTCCAAGGAAGTTGCCTTATTAGAACCAGATTTCACATTAGTACACTGCTTTGTTATGTTCAAGGACAAGAGGCCTGGATTTACCATGGATTCTGGCTCAGTTTACTGGAACTGGCCACTGATGCCTTGGTAATTTGTTGACATTGATTGGCACGCAGGGGTTGTTTTTACTTAGTACATGAGCAGTAGAACACCCTACTGTGAGTGCATCACTGGTGGCACACATCAAGAAGAAGTTCTATGGGGAGCCAGTCAGCTTAGTTTCCTGTGAACAGTATGAAACGTACAGTATGACCCAGCACACCAGTAAACGTCGCAGCTCCCTGTGCACATCCTCTCTGCTGCATCCAACCCCGAATTCATCATCCTTTCCTAGCACCTCGCTCCCTATACTTTCAGCTCTCTTCCTCATTCACATCACTGGATGTGTTCAAATCCAGGTTGGATGGGGCCTTGAGCAACCTGTTCCAAGTGGGAGGGCTCCCTGCCATGGCAGGGGGGTTGGAACTAGATGATCTTTAAGGTCCCTTCCAACCCAAACCATTCTATGATTCTGTGATTCCTTGCCTACGGGCTGGGCAAACCCAAGCAGTTGCAGAGTGTGAGAGTCACTTGTGTTTTCCTGCTAGTCCCTGTAGATGCAGGATAACCTACAGTCATGCAGTTCTCCTCTCTGGTCTTCTTTGGCAAGATTAGAATGTGTAAGTTGTTCCTCTCCATGGGAGCAAATTATTTCAATAACAGCCTCCCACACAGAGCTGAAACTCAAAAATGTATCCATTTCTAGAACGTGACTATTTACATACATTTACATATCCTTATTCATATATAGATACACATTATATTTATACACCTAGTGCAGAAATATTTGCAGATTTCATCCCTGTGTGGGAGGCTGGAACTTCATAAGACCATTTCACAATGCATCAAAATTTGATAAATAATAGTTCTAATAAAGTATTTTATGTAGTAAAACTACAGGTAATAGTGTTTCTTCTGGGGTTTGGTTAGTTTATAAATATATCATTTTGAAAACTGGAGAAGTTACAGGCAGGTAAAAAGCGAATACTAATGTGTCATCTTCACTACTGAGAAGTTGTTTAGCAAAAAGCACATTTTTTGGTAGTCATGAAGGAGGAATCCTGATGGGACACACCAAACTGTAAAAGAACTGACAGTACCTGCTGGAATGATACCCAAAATGCAGGTAGACCAGTGTCCTTCATCTAACAGAGGTATCACCCAGTGCTTTTGTAGGAGTCCCCTCATAGCAGGCATGGTGGAGCAACAGTGGACAGTTTTCTGTTTCAGTCTTCCCTTTTGTCTTACCATGATGTTATGGTTTAGCTTTTAAGCACATGTAGTTTTTCAGTAAAGTTCTCTTTCAGGCCCCATGTTTCTCAAGCAGTCCTATGGCTTGTACACAAAATAAATTGGCAAGAGACAGAACTAATACACGAAAGTATAAATTAGCTTTGGAAACAATTGAAGGAGCATTTGATCAGCTTCTGCTTTGAAATTGTTTTCTACATTTGTTTTTTTAAAGCTCTGATTAGTCAAGAGGACTTGTAGTGTTTCCTAAGTGGAAAAAGATAGTCTACAAAAAGATAAACATCATTAAAGAAAGTAATACAGAGAATAAGATATTAGAGACCTGATCAACTGTAACATTTTGACTGACTCCAGTGTGAATAAAGACTTTTTTTTTCTTCATTGCAAATATTCAGCTGAAGCCATAAGAAGGCATGCTGGGTATTTCTCTTTTGTAACAACAATTTCATTACACTTTTAGAATAGTGGGAGAAGAAAATTTGAAATGCTGTCAGATGCAGTTTTATTTCTTAGTGGAGAAATCTCTCTGGGTCTGTCAATCTTTTGCTTAGTTCTGTTTTCAAAAATTACACTCAAGAATGAATCCTTGCTTTTGCCTGTTCATATGTCTTATTTTTACAACTTTTATTTCCACATGACATTCTAAGATGAACAGCATCTAATTTCCATGATCTATATCCCACTCCCTAATTACATGTGCCAAAATAAGAGGCTGGCAGACTACGTCATTCTTGGTTTCTCCACAGATATGCACAGTTCCCTGCGTCTCTAACAAAAAAACAATTCCTGGAGAAGTATAGCCCAAATTTCTTACTTTTCTTATCCAGCTGAGGCTCATGGAGCTTTTGTACCTTGTGGTGTTTGCTCTTCTACTTGCAGGCTGTATTGTTCTGCAATGGTCACAGAACAGGCACTACATTTTTTTGCATCATCACTAAACAATGGGAAGAATTTGGAAAATACATAAAGCCTAATACTTGATGATCTGTGTCCTCTGAGTTTTGGTCAACAGTGCTCAGAGAGCCGTGTCATATGAATCTAAAACAGGTCAGTTGTGGCTGAAGTGTGTTTAAGAACAAGAAAAACAAGGAAGACTGCAAGAACAAGGAAGATTGTGTATGTGAATGAATTTATTCCAGTTGGCTGATGGGGAGGATGCCAGTTACTGTGTGGAGTAAGCAATTAGGGTCTGCAGAAGGCAACAGTAATTATAAATTCCTTTGGAAATCTACTTGTACACAGACCCCTTACTTCTTGAGTAAGAATCAACTCAAATGTGATATATTGACAGTTTACTCCTCTAAAGAAGTGTATGGGTGTTAATACTCTTGGATGCTAATCTGAGACATTTTCAAAGGCAAAGAAACACGAATATTGTGTGCAGCCTGAGCAAAGACCAAGTGCTGAGGCCCCATTCTGCTCTCCAGGCTGCTGACGCTGTCACTGTGGATTCACTGTTAATTAAAATGGGTCCATCTTCTCCCTCTGGGAAAACCCTACATTAAGAAGAAAGGATTATTTTCATTGCACATACAAAACAATGCAAGCTGAAATACATAAAGAGAATGAATGATGAAGACAAGCAGCCTGGCCAGAATGACACATAACATCAACAACTGCTCAACTGGAGACATCTGAACAAAATCTGAGATTACACTGCTCAGCCAGGTGACGGTCAACCTGTTTGCGAAGGAAAGAGTTGGTTTCCCAGACTCCCTAGCAGTCAACATCTGCAGGCTATTTCATACAGCACAGGGGCACTTGTCAAGGAAAGCTGTGTAGCTGGGCTCCACCAAAGGTCACAAAGGAGGAGAGAGAAACTGGAGAAGACTGATAAGTTCCATCTATCAGTTAAGAGGTGAAAATAAACACACAGTATCCTCATGCAAATGACCTCTGGAAACATCAGCTACACCCCTGATTTTAGCACACTAAACCATGCGTGTTACACTGTCTACAGTGTGTGGATGCTTTGTCAGTGCGTAGGCACACTCTTCACAACAAGTGTGTCTCTGTGTGACTGGAATAAAACTTCTTCTCGGGAAGAATTGCATCAGTGCTTGTGCAATACCTTAGGCTCTTTTAACCACTTCAGAGTGGTTCTTTTCTGTAACAATTTTTTTTTCTCAGTTTTTGCCCTTCCTGGAGATTTCCTTTTTTGTCAGGGTTTCATTAAAATTAAAATCAGGTTAGCTGAAGGAGGAGAAATCCCATTTATTCTTAATTTCAATTTACTATGAAGTTCTTCACTTTCCTAATACCAGACAGTAGTTTTTCATGGTGTTTATGCTAAAAGTACAATTTAAACAAATTACATCTGTGGAAGTAGTTTATCTTTGAAAATTTAAAGGAAAATATTAGAACTCCTCACGTCAATCACTTACTAACAGAAAAGCTTCAAATTCTACCAATGATGTAGATCTCAGCTGATATCTTTTTAAATGTTTCCCTTCATCTAAATTTGTATTAATAAAAGTAAAATTAAAAAAAAAAAAAAAAAAAGAAAAAGTTATCTATTTTTAGTTTAACAAAAAGGGGCTTTTCCATAGCAGAAAATATGACCTTTTGGTTCTGACCACAGATGAAAACTTTAGGACTAAATGAGAAAGCTGTAACTCCACACAGATAAGCCCCCAAGGCATGTAGAACATCCAGTGCATGCACTTTCAATCCCAACTGGTGCCCACGAGCTGGGCAGCTCTCAGCTGGAGACCAGCTCTGCAGGCTCTCCAGTCTTAACTCTGGTCATCTGAGGGGCAGACTTCAAACTTCATGAAATATTGTTGGCTGCCCACTGGCTTTAGCTGTAGCTCAGGGTCCCGCAGCCTCCTCCCAGATACTACCTCAGGGTGTTGGGAACTCACGAAGCCTCTTGCCATCAGGTAGTAGTAGCATTTTTCCGTCATCTGCTATTTCTCACACCAATGGCTTTCGTAAGTATTTCTCAGAGACAATCGGGAAATATGTTACCGGGATGTTTTCTGATGCCCCCAAACACTTTGTGAATTAGGTGTATTAAGAGTGCTAGTCTTCAGATTGGGAGATACAGAATCTTAGGCACATTTCTCAGACAGAAATGGGATCAGAAGTGGGAAAATCTGCTTGCCTTCCAATTCTGCTCCCCTGAGCAGCTCCTGTGAGCTTTGATTCCTGGATCAGTCATGCCAGAAACTGTCCTGAATCTGAGACAGCTTGGTGCCGTAAAGGTCAACAAAGCGACATAGCTACTCTCAAGTGCAGGAAGCAAGTGTTTCCTTGAACCTCCATATCCATGCCAGCTTCTAAAAATAAACACAAACCAGATATTTCAGATAGAACAGATGAGCACAAGGCAAACAACTTCACCTTAATTCAAGCTCCAGGGATGCAGGACTTGATAATAAAATGTTCTTTAGCAGCACTTCACCTCTATAAATCAGAGACCACTTTAAAAGGAGGCCAGCACATTATCTTCATCTTAACAGATGGGGTAACCAAGCCCTTGGAGGTGGAATGACTTGTCCAAAACCAGACCTTGGTCTGCCTGTATTTGATTAGACCCATTTCATCCAGGCAAAAATGCTACAGAACCAGAAAATGCCTTGGGTTGGAAGGTGCATTTAAAGGTCATCTAGTCCTGCAGTGAGCAGGGACATCCATCCTCTACTAGATCAAGTTGCTCAGAGTCCCATCAAGTCTGACTTTGAATTGTCAGCAGGGATGGGGCCTCCACCACCTTGCTCAGCAACCTGTTCCAGTGCTCCACCATCCTCAGAGTAAAGAACTTCTTCCTAATGTCCAGTATCATTGACTACCACCACCAGACACATCACAGAAAAGTACAAGAAAACACACATTACATGTGTTGACACCTAGGCCTGTTTACAATATTGTGTGGTGCAGAAGTGAGGTTGATGCAATTAATAAGTTAATATTTCTGTCCAAAAATATAAAAAAGCCATAGGAAATTATTTTTTTCTTTCCTTTGATAGGATACAAGTAGGTTATGGAAATGTGTGCTAAAAAAAAAAAAAAGACGAAAAAGCTCAGAATTGTAGTTTTAAATTACACCATCAATGTCAAGCAAGCCACCCTGAAATCAGAGAGCCACTTAAAGAGCTTAGTTAATCTGTCATGTCTCTGAACACTGCAACTCAAAGGACATGAAGCCTTGTATTTAACTATTGAAATGCAAAGAGAGTCACAGATAATATAAGGAACTTGTCTAACAGACATGGATAAATTTCAATACTAGCGTGACACACAGGGAAAGTTGCTGTGTGGCCCAGGCAGTGAGATTCAGCTGAAACTGGAGGAAGCTGTGAATTCCTTGCGGTGTTTGGACTTACAGGGGATTTCAGAAACATCAAGGAGATGGAAAAACCCACCACTGATCTTGAGAGATTTCATGGAAAATAGCCCCAAACTAGAAATGAAACTAAAGATTAACATCCATGTCTAATCAAACTAAAAAACATCTTCTCCCATGGAAATGTCAGAGAAAGACACTTGCTCAACACCACCTTTCCATCAGATGCAACTTTAATCTATTTTTATTTTGCATTTTCTATCAGTTAAGTCATCATAAGTCTCCCCTGAGTGAGCTGAAGGGGTTCAGCAGCACATCTGAGCACTCCGAATAGGATTTCTATTGTCAAAAGGATGACATTTTACATAGCTGCATGATTATGAGAATTTAAGAATTGTTGTAGTTAAGTAAGATCTAAGATTCCTTAGAGCTATAAATTTAAATTAATTGACATCACTTGGAAGTACACAACCATTTTATTTTAATATTAACTATTGCTAATTTACTTATTAAAAGCCTTCTCCTAAGGCTGACCACTTGTACTTCATGATAAAGAGAATACCAAAAGTCTTAGCTGGCATTAAAGAGCTGCCAGGGACATGAACGGTCTATGCATGGATATAAAAGATAATTCCTATCAGACCATGGGATAATAAGAATACATAGAGATAATGGCCTACGTGGGGTGTGTCATTTAAACTGGTTATGATCTTACATCAGAGTTTAAGGACAACATTGCTCATTACAAATTATCCTTTAGAGAGCAAGTAATTATGTCCTGCCTAGCACTAGACTATTATTAAATATGGTGTCTAACAACACTTAAATACATTTAAATAGAGCTCTGAGTTTAAATTATCCTGACACACAAAGTATTCAGATGTTACATTGGACACCTTATTTTAATAATTGTATGTTCCAGGTCATTCCTGCAACTGGTCCAGTTAAGACCAGTTCTGCACAGCATCCAAGAACCAGGGCAGGGTTTACCAATGCAAAGCAAAGTGCAAAGCAAAGCAGAAGTTGTTACAGCATGACTTAAAGATTTTCTTGCCTTCCCTGCAATAGGAAATGTACGTTTCACTCCATCCCACAGCCTCTGACCTGCACTTGCTAAGGAACAGAAATGGTCAGTTCTGCTGGTCCTTTCACTTACTCTTGTCCTCACAGAATCAGGTACTAAAATTTTTAAAAATCAGTGTTGTTAACTAATAATCCTCTGTAGTAGACTCAACATCACATAGAAGATACACTTACATCTACTTTTTTTTTTTCTTTTTTTTCTTTCTTTTTTTTTTTAAGCCTACAATCTCTCTGCTTATTCATTATTTTCTAGTACTGGGTAACATGCTTCATATTTTTCAGAAAGACAAATCCCTCCCCCAAAGACTTGCAGCGCATATTGGAACTCTGCATGGGAGTAAAGTCTGAAAATAGACCATCTTTCTGCACTTCAAAGGCCCTAGACTAATCTGGCAGACAACTGACATTAAACAACACAAAATGAAGATTCAGAAGCAAGAAATGAATTACGGAAAATAGATCTTGATCTTGCAGTCAAACAAATGGCCATTGTGTGGATCATTTTTAGAACTGAAGCACAGGATTTGTCTTGGAGTCTCTTAACTTTTATTACTACAAACTGTCTGTAAATCTGCCCTGTGATTTTCATATGATCTGTCTTTCCCTTTTTCTTTCCACAACTTCTCCACCCACCACCTAGCTGGACTTTGTGTTCTATAACCCTCTCCTCTCACTTCCTAAATAAAAAGATCATTTTATATTCAACAAATTAAATATATAGCTTTCCATGTATGTCTCACTTCTCTTCAAGGAAAAGAAATATGGTTTCCAAATAGAAGATCAGAATTCAATAAACACAGAAATAATGGGCCTTTGGAGAGGAAGAAAACACTCCGGGGCTGATTATATTTGCCAGAATGCTGAACATGGACTCGCCAGATTGGTGCAGTCTGTCATAACAGCAAATGATTAAGCTACCAAAGAGAAAATTCAATATACTTTCTAGAGATAGAAGTCTATTTTTAAACAATCAAAGTAATACTGCTTTTAGAAAATCCCTGTTGCTTTACTACTATTTTGGGCAGGACTTTGATGTCAAAGATACTATAGTAATGAAAGTACAGACACTGCACAGTTAATTTTTCTTTTTTATTACATGATATATCTGTCTGGGTCTGTGTCAGTAAATACAAACATGACAGGTAAGGAGTAACCAGTGCCATACAGCACAACAGGGAAGGGAAACATCTGAGGGCAAAGGATTAATAGATTCTGCACAGGGAGGAAATCTCCTGATTTAAAGCAATGCAGTTGCAAGGGGGTTTCCACAAAAAACTTCCCTATTCTGTGGCAATCTGATCTGGAGGGAATTCCAGATTCAGCCTAAAGTGAGGCAGTAAAAATTTGAAGCAAGCTCATGAGCTGGAGATAATCCCAGTCAGTGAGATGCTTGTCCAGGGAGATCCCCTTCTCTTGCACACACTGCACAGGGCTGTGCAGCTCTTCAAGAGCTGAAAATTCCTGCAGTCAGAGCTCATATTGTCCTGACATCATGCTTCCTGTGCAGTGTTACTGAAAGTTTTGTACACAAAAGAAGGAAGACAACAGCAGCCATCACTGGCCTCATGCTTCAAGAGGCAACCACCCAGAAGACATTTTTAGCTGCCAGATGTAGGCACTGCCCTGTGAACACATCCAAGTATGTTTTTCCTCAAGTGATCCATCACAGAAGGGCTGAAGGAAGTGATTTTTATTTTTTTCTTTACAGCAAATCACTCTTCCTATTTCTTGGGTATCCAGCGGCTGAGGAGAAACATGTTTTGCTGCAGATATGAGCTCAGCTTTTGAGTGCTATGGACACTCATTGATAAAAGGCTCCATTCTCACTAAAAATATCCAGCTTTTGAAGTAGAAATGATCCTTCTTCAGCATCTCTGGACTTCAGAGAAACTCAGAAGCCAGCATGATTTGCTATGACCCCACCCCCTCAGTCTCCCTGAATACGAAATTATCTTGAAGGAGAAAAAGTAAAATGAAAGCATTTCCAATGGTTCTCCTCAATATTTCCACTCCTCTGAAGAAGATTCTGCCAAGACAAAAAATAGGTAGCATTGGCAGGGCCACTGAAAACTTTCAAATAGGTAATATCTAACATGCAATTATTAATAGCTCCTCATTATAAGGGGCATTAGAAAGATACACAGATTTATTTACACTAGGATTTAAACAGTACTATAGAAAAGAGAAGGACAAACATACTGTTAGGTAAGACCATCTCAAAAGCTCTGTATATACAGATTCTCTTTTGTCTGCAACAGTCTGAAGCTTTAATTCATCAGTTAGTCTTTAACCTGCGCTCTCTGCAAGTTCATGGTATCATTGGGGTGAAAAAACAGGCTATGTGAGTCACAGTTCCTATTGTTAAAGAGCTAAAATTAAGATCTGTTCCATGTGAAGCCAGGATCAAAAACTGTCCTAGCTTTAGTGTCTATCCATTTATGCAGTCAACAAAACGTTTTTAAGCTTCAAAGACTGCCTTTTGCACAGTAGCACATGAAATAGTACTAACAATGGAACTCAGCTGTATTTTCTTTCTGTATTTCTTCCTAATCTTTCAGATTTATGATTTTGCAAATAATTTTACATCTGATTATTGGTCTTCTTCTTGGCTAGATATCAATGACTACTGATACCTAAGGCTGGTATTCTTATCCTCAGAGCCTGCGTGAGCCAAATGCATGACTCACAAAGCTCCATCTAACAGTATCTCTGTTCAAAAAGCCCCATCTTAGAATGAGATAAATTGAAATGAAAAGACTAAGGCTGAAAGATACACATAGCCTTAAATAGCTGAAAATATACCATGAAAGTGCAAAGCATTTCATTTTTGAGCTCTCTTCCATGCTTCCATCAGAACAACAGGGAGCTCTCATTTTTTTATATTCTACAGCTGCCTTATATTCCACCTACCCTACACTATAATCCGCACTAGAATATAGTCACCAGATACATTCAGTAGTTTAAAACATAATTATTTATATATGTATATTAGTTCTACCGTATGGTATATCTTTCTGAGCCTACACAGTTATGACTGACAGCAAAGCTTATTGAAATGTATTTAGTCATTTGCATTCATCTATGTAATTTATAGGTACCTCCCAGGTACTCATTTGTATTTACAATTACAATGCAGGTTTACTAATAACTCTCAAGGAAACAAGATGGTTGGTGGAGTGTCATTATGTGCTGCATTGTCACTAGATGATGCCACTTCATAAAAGATGGAGATCCCTTTCTAGTTTTAAGAATTTGTGTCTTAATTTTCAGAAGTGCAAGCACACCACAGTCTTTGGATTTCAGTGTGTTTCAAATGCTCAGAACCTATAGAAATTAGGCTGCATTACCTGGGATGTCATAATGTCAATAATTAATCTCATACCAAGTACTCAGAAGTATAGGAAGAACCAAGAAACTGAAAGAAAAATTTCCTACCTCTAATAGCTCATCTCTCCAGTCAAGTTGCTGTTACAGAAACTAGAATTGACTGAAAATGCAGCCTCACCTATAAATTTTACTTCTTACATGCTTTTTAACCATCTCAGGAGTGGTAACTGTTTGCTTCACAGGCCAGACAATAGGTGCTCATGCTGTAAAAATACAATGAATACATGACACGTGTCACTCACACACTGTAAGCCCACAACACTTAGCACTTGGAGTGACCCTACGAGGCTGACAAACATTTAATATGAGATATAATCTTGTTACTCCTAATGTACACAGTATTTTCAATTGTGGGGGATAGTCTTGTCCCTAACAACTTTTGCATTGCATAAGGATTCTGGGGCCTACAGGAAAGCTGGAGAGGGACTGTTTACAAGGGCATGTAGCAAGAGGACGTGAGGCAATGGTTTTAAACTAGAGAAGGGTAGATTTAGATTGCACATTAGAAAGAAGCTCTTTACTCTGAGGATGGTGGAGCACTGGAACAGGTTGCCCAGGGAGGTGGTGGAGGCCCCATCCCTGGA
>JANHFX010020196.1:0-13911 GCA_027560015.1 Chloroceryle amazona
GCGGGTCGGGCATCGGGGCTGGGTGCGGCCCGGGCGCGCCCCCTCCCCGCCCCGCTGGCTCCGCCGGGCGCGGCGGCAGCGACCGACCCGCAGCAGGGCTGCCAGGTGCGGTACCTGGCGCCTGCTGTCGCTTTTGTCCTTTTTTCCTTCTTTCCTCCCTCTCGGGCTCCGCTGGGGGATGAAGTCTGTGGAGAAGAATAAGGGAGAGAAAGCGAGGAGGTACAAATAATAAAGGCACTTTCAGCAACCTTGAAAATTCAAATGAAACCCAGATTTTTATTGTGTGGCAGCTGAACAAGCCGCTATTGTAACTGTTGGATGCAGCAGAAAACGACACAGTAAAAACGTGTCCTTTTGTTGTCAGTAAAAAGGAGCTTCTTGCAAGAAGCACTGACAGTGCTGGTCATGGCCTCCGGCTAGCAGAGCTCTTCAGATCGGGGGCTCCTTAACCAGAGGGCAGCACCCCAACTGGCACCCAAACACTGCTTTCTCTTCCCTTCATACAGCAAGCCCACCCCAACAGTGAAAAGGAAACCCACAGAGCTTTGTCTTTTCTCTCCTCGAGACACAGAAAACCAGGTCCCACCAGAGCACACAGGCCAGGCTGCCCACAGAGCAAAAACCAGCAAGAAGAGGCAATGGTTTGAGCCAAGGCCCTTCCTCAAACCACACTAACCACACAATCTCCACTTGTTCCCTCTGCGTGGGGAACAAGTAATTTCATACTGATGAAGAATATATCTCTATCTGACAAGTATTGCTTCTGATTTAACCCCACTTTTGTTAGAAAACTCCTCAAAAGATTAAAAAAAAACCAAAACACAATAGCCAGAAGTTTAGATGTGGGGAAGAAGCTTCCTTTATGAGATTGAAGGAAAAACCCTCAAAGTACAAGAAGATAACAATTCATGTTCCTAAGTTAAAAAAAGAGGCAAAAGAAAACCATTCAAGCTCTTCCCAATGCTGCGAAGCAATAAAACAAAATAAAATTTTAAAAAAGGGATAAAGAGGAGTGGCACAAACATTTGAAAATAGTATAAACATGCAAAGTGACACCAACAAACCAAAATAATCAAGGAACAGAGGAGGTGCTGCAAAAGCGCAAAGGAGTGGTTTGTAACATCTTCACTTCTCACAGCAGAGGCAGTCATGTAAAGGGAATAAAACCCTGAAATCATAGAATCATAGAATGCTAAGAGGTTGGAAGGGACCTCCGGAGATCATCAAGTCCAAACCCCCTGCCAGAGCAGGACCATAGAATCTAGGGCAGGTTACACAGAAATGCATTCAGATGGGTCTTGGAAGTCTCCAGAGAAGACAACTCCACAGCTTCTCTGGGAAGGCTGTTCCAGGGCTCTGTAACCCTTACAGTAGAGAAGTTCTTCCTCATATTGAGGTGGAACTTGCTGTGCTCTCGCTTGCATCCACTGCCCCTTGTCCTGTCGCAGGGCACAAGTGAAAAAAGGTTGCCCCTTTCTTCTTGACACCCAGCTCTCAAATATTTATGCACATTAATTAGATCCCCTCTGTCTTCTCCAGGCTAACAATCCCCAGGTCTCTCTCAGCCTTTCCCCATAAGGCAGGTGCTCTAGTCCCTTAATCATCCTTGTAGCCCTCCACTGGACTCTTTCAAGCGGATCTCTGTCCCCCGTGAACTGAGGAGCCCAGAACTGAATGCAACACTCCAGGTGAGGCCTCACTGGGGTAGAGTAGAGGGGGAGGACCTCCCTCAATCTGCTGGACACACTCTTCTTAATGCACTCCAGGATACCACTGGCTTTCTTGGCCATAAGTGTACATTGCTGTCCCGTGGATAACTTGTTGTCCACCAGGACTGCAAGGTCCTTCTCCACGAAGCTGCTCTCTAGCAGATCGCCCCCATCAAATCAGCCAATGCCAAGTGTTTTACTGCTGTCTGTGGAGGGAATTTGCTGTGCACATGCAGCCAGTGGTCTGCCAGGGCCTGGCCTCTCTCATCCCCAGTGTGCTGTGGCTCACACCAAGACCACGGTGGTCAAATGCCCAAAGTTGTCATCAACCTAAACAAGCACAGAAAGCACAAAGCAGCACAGGGATCAGTCAATGCTGGCAGGCCCGCTGCTGCCGCTTGTGTTTCTGGAAAACAAGGCTACATAAAACAACTCCTACACAGTCTGACCCCACAGCACTGTCGGGCAAATCACGGCCCACCACTGCAGAGACAGGAGCGCTCCTGCACATGGGGCTTGCAATGTCTGCACAAGGACCCTGTTCCTCCATTGCCACCACAACAATGCCCGTGAGTGCCATAGAAAATGGCAAATTCATCACCCTGCTGCCAGGCGGCCAGAGCAAGCTGCTGCCTTCCTCAGCTGTGCAGTGGAACAGTGTCGGGGGAGCTGTCTGCAGAACTCAGCGCTATGCAAGGGGCACTGTGAACAGACAGGCCCCTCTCCCCATGGCTGTGAAACCTCACGCTGAGCGCCAAGGCCACTAAGATTGTTTTATATCAAACTAATGCATCAGAAAGATTTATATAGAAAAAAAATCACTGAAGAATGCACAGGTCATATGCCTCATATTGCTGCAGACACTGCTAAGGCATAAACAGAGGTGGCCTTAAGGAAAAGATTTGACAGAAAGGGAAAGGGAGACCCTTCAGTACACACGAAGGCCAATAAAAGACTCAAGTATATTATTTGCATGATCATTTTTGCACAATCCTGCACAGCCCGTGGGCAGGCTTCATGCTCCGCTTCAGTCAATACAGTGCAAGAAGTCAAGTGCAGATGATGACATTTGGGTATTATTTTTGCCAAGTCATGAGTGATCTCTTCCCAGCAAGTCTCTCCCACGTGATCTGTTACAAGCCAGCCACCTCCCCAAGCCTGCCCCACTCACAGAAAGGCAGTCATGATCTTTTCGCTTCCCCACAGGTCCCACACGCAGCAAGGAGGCTGAGCAGAGCCTGCAGGAGGCTGGACAGAGCCAGCCTGTGCTTGCTCCTCTATCAACAGGTCAAACCTTGGGTCCCAAGCACTCAAGTTCTGAGCAAAGCACTGTGAAGCTAAGGCAGAAAGAAACAGCCTGCTCCTTCCTCATGGTATTCCAGAGTGGCCACAGCAGAGAACCAGACCAGACCCACCTGGGCAGGCTGCATCTTGGCACGAGCTGTGCTGGGGATGGTACAGCTCACCCGAAAAGCACAAAAAGAGGCACCAGTGCAGGAGAAGCCACAACCCAGCAACTAATTTCATTGCACATCTGTGCTGCAACATGACAGCAAGTGTTTGGAGTATGAGCCTTATCATCCACAGCAGATCCTGGAGCACAGAAAACTCCTGGTCAAGGGTGACACTCTGGCCAAGAGCCCTGCTACGCTCTTTGTGGGGGAAGGTGTTAGATAACCTCTTTTCTGGTCCCATGAAATCCTCGGTGTACAGGCACATTTGGCAGGGGAAAGAGGGAAGCATCTGTACTGGGAAGTGAGAAGTACAGAGAGGAATTCTCTCCCTCATCCTAGAGGATGGTTTGTAGATTAGGTATTACATCTCTGCACAGACACTGGGGAACCAGAAGTTGCGTAGTTGCATTTTAAATAAAATCACTGATGCTTACTTCTTCCCAGTTGAAGAGCCACATGGGAAAACATACTAATGCCTACTTAATGGGTGTGTGTGTGTGTGGAATCCAAGTGAATGGATAGTGCAGTTTTACATATATTTGATAATAGCAGATTCTGAATGGATTTTAAGGAAGAGTTGTGGTTTTTTTTCCAAATCTCATGTTGCATTCAAATTTCTGCTCCTACTTGCCCTCAAAGCCTGCTTCTGCCCAAGCAGCAGAGACAAGGCCCTAAAATACAAATCAAAGATGCATTTTCTTCTTTAGAAAAAAGTATCTGCTCCTTTTGAACACTGACAGCATACTGAGCAGAGTTCTGGACTAATTAAGACACATTTGATTACTGAAGACACATTTACAGTTCACAGAACCCTTTGTGAAGAAGTCAGTCTGGGACAGAGCCTTGCGTACAGAACACTGCCTCTCTCCTCCAAGGGACTGGAGAAATAGTTCTGCTCAGAAAAAAATTGTCTGCTTTTGTTCATTACAATGCTAGAGAGTAACATCCAATTGGCCTCAAAGCACTGTTGCAAATCAGTTTTAAATAACGTACTGTCAAACATAGAAGAAGACTAAATGATCCAATTCTAAGGAGAAAAAAAGTGTGTAAAACATAACACCCCAAATAAATTTATGGGCATAAAATCCTCCATGCAATTTCTTAAGTGGATTAACCCTGAAGACCAGTTTACCACACTAACTTTCCAATGTTACACCAGAAATTAGTTTAGCTCAGCGAATGTCTCATTTGAAATCAAAGCTGCTATCTCCCTCTTTCAAACTGCAGCAGACACTGCTCTGTTAACACTCAAATGCCATATGCTTTCCTGGTTTTCAGAAGTACATTGCACATGCTCAAAACATTTTTAAGCATTAAGTGGGATCTCACCCACAGTCACAGTACATTTGAAGATCTGGTCCTCTGGATCTTCATCTTTGATAAGAGACTTCGATAATATTGAAGACTTTTAAATTCCCTGGGCATTACACATTTAAGAAACGGTCAGAATCAGAACTTCCTCTGGCTTAATTCTCAAGCAAATTTTCACGCTTCCATACTCAGAATGGCTGCAGCATGCTTCTGCTCTGCATTTTAGGAAGCGCTAAAAATCAATTAGCTTTTTTACACATTTGTAAGATCCTATCGCCTTCTGCACTTGCATGCAAGTGATGCACAAGATGCTAAGACACATTAATGGAGCTTGAGCATCTATGGTATAAAAAATTGTAGATTTCCCCACCTACAAGGAATGTATTTAAAGAAAGACCTACATCCCAAAATACCCTTTAATTTCACTTTTTTTTAAACAACCAACATTTAAAGATGTTTAAAAATACCCTCTAGGCTTCACAGGACTACAAAGAAAGGAGCTCACTTAAAGAGGCAGAATCTATTAGCTAGCCACACTAGTCTTAATATCTTTCATAAAAACTAAGTAAGAGGATTACTTGCTGGGCCAATTTCTACTGAATATACATTTATATCCCATGATCTACTTTTCTTATTATTCTGAAGCCTGATATTGATGATGGTCACAGATAGTGTGAGTGCAGTATAGCTGATACACATACACACACATATACTATGCTATATATGTGCATATATATACATAAAATGCATAATTAACAGTTTGATGGATATCCCTGCTTGTTCTTGTTTTATTGGGAAAGAACCACCATCATTACAGGACGATTTTTCTCCTCCTCCAAGCTGTCTTTTGGCAAGGTAGGTGGCGGGTGGAATTACCCACTGGAAACCATCAGTACAATGACACCTCATTGGCACAGGAGCAGAAAGGTCCCACTGCTCCTCTGGCCAAAATACAGCACGTGCTGCTTCTGCAGATTTAGAAAATAACAGTAACAAGAGACTCTTGCTCAGATCTGCTGCTGAACGATAAGGGAGACCCCTTTCAACAGTCCTTGATACCTGAACAGGGAAACACTCTACACTGCACACTTTGGAGTATATCCACCCAGGTTCCCAGTCCTGCTGTCTGCCTCCCCTGATAAGCCATCTCCCGTTGGTTTCAGTGAGATCAGGATCAAATGGAAAGGTGTTAGGCTGCACTCAGAATAAGGCTTTAGACAAGGGGGGTTGTGTGGGGGATCCAAAATGAGGTGCACGTGCAGTTCTACCCAGCCCAACAATTCAGGAATGCTTCTGCAGCGGTGCAGAAATGTCGTTGCTATTCACTACAAAACCAGGGCTGCTGAAAGCTCCCTGACCACAGACTTCGCCTCTCACTAGTAAGGTAGGAAGTTCACCCATATAAAATCAGCTTATTTTAAACTGCTGAGTGCACAACATTAACACCTTGAGACTCCAGAACAATTTTCATCAGACAATCTCAGAGCATTCCTTCAAGCATCAGCCATCCAGGGAAACTTTCCCTTTGTTTTCCTGCACAAATCCCATTTCTTACCCATGCTAATTGATTAGAGGGAAACAGCACACACGTTTCAAGTACAAGGATGTCCCAGAGGATGGGAGAAATAGACACATATTCACAAGCAGCTTTTCAAACACGGGGTTGAGCAGAGCAGGTAGCTACAGAAAGATTTGTGACCTCATTATCACCATGACCAACTCAAAGAGAAACAGCAGAAGCCTGGTCTATATCTAGAGAAACAAAAGACTGGGGCTGGTAACTGAAGGGGAACTCCTGCTTCTGCGTTGTGAAGGCAGACTGGTAGCCAAGAGGGAAAAGGCTGGAAGACCAGAGCTGGGGACAGGCTTTTTCCCAGCCAGGCCTTATTAGCAAGGTCTTTGCACAGCCTCTTTGTTTCCTAATGTCTGGCAAACCCATAAATTGACAGGAGAAATAGGAAACGTTTATTCTACCCTCCTCTTTAGCTTCCTTTCCAGGCCCATTAACACCTAATATACCTTGTGCCAGAAAATAGGCACTTACCAAGTATCTCGATACAGAAAAGACTGTCAGTTTAAGAAATCTGAGCTTGATGCCTGCGAATCTTAAGTGTCCACACTTCAACTGTCTCTTTCCAGATATGTATGGAAATCCACAATCCTTTAAAATATTAAAAAAAATTTTTAAATCTCTCAGCTTTGTAGAAGTGAAATGCTTCCTGTGTACAAAGCCCCTTTCCCTCTTCTGCTACCACTAATAGCAAGATTTTCTGCCCCCCACCTCATGCCTGGGAGAATCATACTCTTCAGTGCTTCCCGTTACATGAAAATCAAGTGATTGAGCACATTGTGTAGGAGTGAAACAGAGTCTGGTTTAGCACCCAGCTGCATATATCAGGATAAGGAGTAGTCTTCAGCAGGAAGATAAGAAAGCAGCTTCAGCCCTTTGAAAAAATCCTGCCCAAGAGGACCGTGGGGAGCCTGACAGATTGTTCTTAACATAAGGATGAACACAAATCACTCCACACTAGGGACTAGGTTTCTCTGATCTAAAATGTGACCTCTGAGACTCCCTTTGGCCTTTCCTCCAATTTCCTCCCATTCTTTAACTTCCTACCCTCCTGCAGGGTAACTCCTTGCAGTGAGCACCAGAAGCCTGACATACACCCCTGCACTCACTTCTGACAAGCTGCCAGGGAACAAGCAGATCTCCCATGATGCAAAGGATCTCTAGTCCCTGGAAATGGTGGGCACGATGAATGCCTGGGGCAGGCTCTGGGGAGGACAGCAGGATTTCACATGTCCAGAATTTGATCTGGAAGGGTACCGTCATTTCTCTAAACTTTTCACATTGCTCTTTGTAAGAAAGAGGCATTCAGGCACTGCGTCTAGGAAAGGCAAGGCTGCCTAAATGATTTCTTGCCAGGATCATTTCAGCAAATAGAAAGCAGCATGGTCACCAGCCAAAATGCAGATAAAGAGAACGGTACTTGAAGGTGTTTGTATTTGTCAGGTGACCCAGCCCTTGTTTGGAGAAGGATTCACATACTACAAAATATTCTGAGACTACATTTGACATGCAGATGTCTCAAGAGCAAGCCTACCAGGAAGGAGGTGGATCTGCCTCCTGGTAACCTCTCAAGAAAAGGTTTGGTGCACCCAACACCCTGGGGACCCAGAAAGCTTGTCTCTGGCATTTCCCACACAAACTGGGAAAACTGTCAACAGTGCAAATGCAGTCCTGGTGCACAGGGACAAAAGTTGCTCCAGCTCCACCTGGCATCCACACTGCTTCCCAGTCCCAGCAAGCAGAACTGAGAGGGAGGCCCAGCATTCCAAGAGCTGCAATGGTACAATCAGTCCTCTGACTGCTGTTGCACAGTGCCAGATGCAAGCACAGAACATCCTCTCCAAGCAGCAGGAGATGAAATTGATTTTCAGATGCAGGCATTTTGCAGAGAGTGGGAAAGGAACAAAGCTGATGTCAGGCAGCCTGCAGTACAGCTCTCCCCTTGTGGGGCACCCCTTTGGAGCAATAATTCCTTCAAGGGTGGCAGGCAAGAAAAACCAACCACCCAGCAGTGTGCTAATCTCCACAGACAGCTTTAATGCTGCTTAATCCTCCAGAAGGAGGAAACAGCATTTCCTTTGTGCCAAGGATATCAAAATGGTTGAAGGTGGCAATCTCCACTGACAATAATTTTATTAAAGGAGGGATATTTCCATTAGGCCTGAGAAGCCTTGGTCCAGAGCCAGCTGGGGACGCACCGCTTTGTAAGCATCTACTCCTAACAATCAAAAAGAGCAGGCAGTTGGGAACTCCTGAAAGGATGCAGAGGCATCGAGCGTGCACACAAGCCAGAGACTGCACATCATGGTCACACACATCAATTACACAGCCATGAAACAACAGCATAGCAGCAGCAATGGGGACAGATAATAATTGCCACTTATTCTTTTTAAATTTGGCTCCTGTATTATTTTGTTGCAGTTATCTAATTCCTTGTATTCTGAAGGAGGAAGCGGTGCCCCTGGCTTGTTGTTACAAGAATGCCAAACCTCCTTGAGCCACTTCCTCAGCAGAGGATGATGTTTTCCATGTAAATTGGATGCAGAAGTGAAAGAAAGGAGATAAGCATTCTCAGTAAAATCCTGAGTAATAGGAGACTGCATATAACTAAACTTTACTTTAAATAACAGTAGCATTCACATTCTACTCAGACATTTTCACATCTAAGTATCAGATGGCACTGAATATAAAGTCAATTCCTAAACACCTTTAGGTAATGCACAGGAAACATCACCTTGAATTCACAGTGGCAAGTCAGCACATCTCATCTGGCCTTTCCTAAAACACCTTAGACATAGTAGCACGCACTACACGCTGCTGCCTGGCTGTTCAGAGTCTCGTAAAAATCAGCATAGATCAAAGTTATTTTTTAGGGTCAGCCACTTCTGTTATTTATCTTTGTTCCTACAGAATTTCTGAAATGTTTAAAACAGTTGCACATATTGTCTCCTTCTGCAAAATGGAGAGTTAAAACTCTGAAACACAAACTCTAGTATTGTAACAGAAGCAGAAATTACCAATGTGTTCATCTCCCCCCCCCTTCCTGGAGAACAGTTCAGTTATAATCGTGACCCCAAGCAGATTTTGCACTCAATCACTGACATCTGCTAGGGAAACTAACACGGATCTGTATCTACATGCAGTAAATACATTAGCAAGGTTGAAATGGGGAGAAGGAAAATTAAGTGTCACTTGTCACATGAACTAGAAAATGACAGCTCCTCACATCCGTAAGTAAATACCAGCAGAAGTGAGAGGAGGCAAGATGATTCTTCACCTTTTTTCCCCTCATCATGACATTACAAAGAAACAGATTAAGGACAAAACTGTGGGTTCTTATCACCTACTGACAGGAACAGCATCTGGACAGGTATCACCTGGAAACACTAACAACAGTAGATCACATCTGCCATTCATATACATGAGCAGAGCTCCACAGATGGTTCAAGGGAGCTGTGCCCGTTCTAGCAGGAGAGCCAGCCCAACATGCCAGAGCTGGGGAGACAGAGGCCAGAAGAGTCCCAAAGGGTGAGGGTGGAGAGTAAACTCCCTTGGGTCACTTATGGAGAAAGAGGATTGTCCACAGCCTTGTCAGCAGGGGGGACAACATTATCGTACAGAAGAATGGCTTGCCTACATGCAACAGTCATGATGTAATGTAGTACAACCTGCTTTGTACAGACAAAGACACCCAGAAGGGCACACTTCTCTGTTTCTCCAAGGACAGGAGCATGCCCACGGACAATTGCTGCAGAGCCACCGACATGCTATAGCTTGTTGGCCTGTCTGATCCCATGGGCACAAAGGTGAAGACCTTTCCCACATTCTTTCAGCCCAACATGGAAACCTTCATGGGCTGCACCACATGGTAGGGCAGAAGGTTGTCTCCCACCTGCAGTATGGAGGAGGTGCCATGGTATGAAGCTACTGATAGAAAAACACCTAGCAAGAGGTCCCTTGGCTCCAAAACCTACTCCAACTGCACAAGCCTATGGCCTCTCCTCCATCCCAGTCACACACAAGGCTGGAGATGAAGGCAACAAGCAGAGCATGCCTGAGACTTGAATATCTAAGTCTTATGCAGGATGTACGAGATAGATCTGACCTTACATCCATATGGGAAACAGCAACATCATTCTAAGCTCCTTTTAAGCTAATGACAGTTTACTCAGGGTTACAGTAACTACAGCTGCTTTGGGAGGAAACAGGCCCTCTACCAAAAATACATAAATGGGTGGGTACAAAAATTCTGCCTATCACACCTTCACCTCTAAGAAATGCACTGCATTGATATGTCACAGCATCTCACTGCTGGAGCAGAGCAGCACAGCCCCCTTTCATCCATCACAGATTGTGTTCAGGTGCACCTTTCCTACAACCAAAGTCCTGTCTTCAAGATACTGTAAGTCCTGTGATTCATATGGTAAGTTTAACACGAATGCAAAAGGGGTTTTATTTCAGTTCCTTCGTAAAGGGCTGTACAACCTTCCACCCACTCTTTCTTGTGCTTTCACAGTGAGAACTTGCTCCTAACTGGGATCCAAGTGTGCAGAGTCAGAGCAAGTCCTCCTCAAAAAAAATTAAAAAAAAAAAAGGTGCTGCTTTTTATCCTGACGAACACAGATACTACAGACTTCACTTACAGGATCTGATTTTTAAAAATTACTATAATCACATGTTATTAGAAACACTCTGATATGTGGCTAAAGTGTTTCCTAATTTTATGATAATTTGACTATAGACAAAGTAAATAAATGGCTTAAAAATAAGAGAAACTTCAGGAACTTGAACATTGGTGACAATTGCCAAATCCAGGGCTCATAAGCCTCCTCTGGAATGTTATTAGTCTATATCCTCCTACTTAGCCACAATTCTAATCTTTAAAACTTAAGATAAATGTACAAAGAAAACTTTGAAATTTGGACTCCTTTGCTTTCTCAGGCAAGAGATAAACTTTAATCTTTCAGGAGTTACACATTTACAGCATGAATTTGTAACAAAGAGCATCAATTCTTCTCTTCAGTAGAAAAATAGAAACACTTTAAGAAAGCTGTATTCTATAGTTTACAACAAGATATTGCTTTAAAAAAAAAGTAGAAAAGAAACAGTAAGAGGGTTTTTTTTAAGCTATGTAAAGAAAAGTTATTCTTAGGACTGCAGGAATTCTTTACATTGGAATAATTTAGTAAGCACACTGAAATGCTTTTCTACTAAACTTGGGTTTCAGCCAGGCACTTTCAATTGCTACTTCTACAAATGCACATGGGCTAACTGGAGGGCTGATGGCTAGAGGCATCCCACTGCCTGTTTCAAAACAGAGGTGGAGAACAAGTGTACAACCTGCCAGACACCACCTCCTGAGACTCAGGCTACTGCTGCCACCCCTGCCTTGAGCACTGAAATGGAAGATTGCAGAAAGAACACGCACAGAGACGGCAAAGGAACACCTGTATGACCTGAAGGTGGAAAATAATGTGGAGAAAGAAACAAAATTTGAGTTTTAAAACTACTCTTCCTTTCAAAAGATGAATTAAAGGGGTCTCACAGCTGTTGTACGCATAGACTGACAAGCAATAAAAAGTCATTGAGAAGTTCAAAAAGCACCAATTGCTTTTATCTGCAACACAGTTTGCTTTCGAGTCTGCAGTTCTGTGTGGTTCCTCGGATAAGCACCTCTCTCTACCAGGTGTTTCTAACACACCTACTGACTCAGACTCCTACACCCTGCAAATACTAACAGTCATCACATGTGTATTCATCTGCAGTATCCAGAATGTATTTTATGTGCATTATACCTACAGGCACTGAAAATAGACACACATGAAACACAGTAGAGTTTTGTGAAATATTTCTGTTAAAGTTCCAAAAGTGCAGCAGTTTTTAAAATCAAGAAATCCTAAATAGGTTTTCCCCATCAACTCCAGGTAAAATGGTACATTTCCTACCTCCATGGTCTGCGTGTTTCTCTGCTTTGCGAATCAGGATTGATCAATACAACTGGTCAGCTTTGTGTTCTCTGATCTCAGATCCCAGTCAGCATATGGCAATTCACCAGGGGCTGTGTTAACTTCCCTGATAGAAAAAGCTGGTGCTTCAGTTTTTGTTTTCATTCTGTATTCCTTTGTTAAAAACAAAATAAAAACCCGACCCTTGCCTCTCATTGTTATTTGGTTAATGCCACAAAGGGTGAAGCACGCCTCAGAAGTCCGAGAGACATCAACTGACTCAGAATATGAGGGGGAAAAAAAAAAACAAAACAAAGAAAAAAAAAATCTCATGACAGTATTCATTCATTTTCGCTGGTACCCACCATCTGCATAAAAGGCTTTTTCAGTTGGCCTCTGCTTTTCCAGAAAACGTCAGCTGTGGTGGCATTTTTAGTTGTGACATTTTCCCCACTCAGAATATTTTCTTAGTCCATTACACTCAGGGTACCATCTGCCATACAATAGTCACACCCTGCCAAGAAGCCTGGCCACAGCCTGCTTTATTCAGTGGATGAGCCCTAATTGCCACCACACAGAGCGGCATCCAATCCCAACTGCTTGTGCCACAGCTTCTCAGGGTACAAAGTTCCAGCACCTTTGCAGAAGCAGCTGAAACCACCGATTCGATTCGTTCCAACACAGACCAGTCGTGCTTCCATTCTACTTGTGTGCCTGAAGAGGCTGCCTGCGGGAGGAGTCCTTTGCCACGCCTAGGGGCTGAACACACCCGTTAGTCCCATTCACTTCTGTCCGGGGAAGCAGGAGAAAGCAGCTCTTAGCCTGCTCCATTTCTGCCTATCATCCAGTTGCTGGGAAGGAACCATCTACGATACAGCCTCCGCACTTTCCTTGGTGACAGGCTTCACTCCAAGAAGCCTTTCCAGGGAGCTCCTCTTTTGGGGTTGGCAGACTCTTTGCACAAATGAGTATTTGTGCAGAGAACAAGGATAAACCAGTCCTAAATAAAGCAAAGGGAAAATGGAAGAAAGGCAAGGAGAGGAGCTGTGTTTTTACACATCAGTTTCTGCACTGATTAGATAGATAATTAGCATTTACAGTAATTCAAATGTTTAGCATCCAAAAGAATTACTGTTGCATAAAATTCAGTTGAGGAAATTTTACATATAGCTTATTAGTGCTGCCTGCTAACAGATTATACTAAACACACAAGTGAGATATAAAGCCAGCAAGATGTAAATGTAATTTTAATCTATTCTTTCTCTTTCCCTTGAAATGAGAAGGGCTTGCTGGAGACAAAATGGGGATTACTAAAGTAGGAGAAACTGTAAAACAGCAAACTAAACTACAGCTGACATTACACAGTAATTAATGAGAGAGATACAGCCCCTCTGGGCATGTGCATCTTATGCAGCTCTGCTTCAACGGCTGCTCAACAGGAGAGCAGCTCGTCTATAAAACAAAAGAAGCGGGAAGAAAACAGGAGCAGTTCATATAAACAGAAGTTGGTCTCAAATTTTTGAGGAGTTAAAAATAGTGTATTAAGGCACTGCATTTTGAAATCTCTATCTTAAGTCACTGCAGTTTCTATAGTAACAGTTTAATGGGACTCAGATTAAACAGAAATAAACTACAAGTTGTCAATGCAACAAGTTATTGTTGCATTGTTACCCAAATCATGGATGGAAGCATTTAGGATCCCAACTGCCATTAACAACAGTAGTTAACTAATACTCTCCCTCACATTATGCCTAGAACATTCCCTCTAAATAAGTATCTCAGAGATGAAACTATAATCTTATTAAAAAAACCCTTTTGTTTTCTTTCTTCAAGATTGTAGAGCTATTTAAGTAGACAAAAAGATGCCTTAAGTGCATATATAAATATTTATAAAAAGACTTATTTTGCCTTTTGTATACGAA
>JANHFX010020200.1:6154-16581 GCA_027560015.1 Chloroceryle amazona
GTGATGTTCAGACTTATAGACATTAAAAAAAGCAGAAAGCCAAAAGTAAATAAAAGCATGCCTTAAATGGCCTCCAGCATTTTCGGAAGGGGAAGGGGGGGAATGCAGGGAGGGAATAGCGATGGAGACACAAATGGAACTGCAGCATTGAGTTACTCGTCCCAAAGCTGAGGAGTCTGTAATTGCTGCAGTTGCCAGAAAGCAACCTGTGTGTTACTGCCCACTCTTGATCTCACAGCTCTGCAACCCTTAGCAGCTTGCCGCTTGCTGACATGTGGTAACTAAAATGTTCATCAGTCAGAACAAGGAAGAGAAAGTGAGCATAAAAAATGTGTTCTGAAAACACTTGTGCACTCAGATACTATCCAAACAGATTCTTCCCAACTCTTGAGTTAATGATTCCTAGAACAAGACACGGGATTCTCATCTGAAGGTATCCAACTCTAGAGTAATGTATGGGGAGCACTGATCCCTGATACAGCCACCATGAGCCTGCTCTGGGAACTGGTGCCAGATTCCCTAGGGCCAGAAAACAAAAGCAGAGGGAGTGATATGCAGTCTCGATGGGTACATTTGGACATGTCACAGGTATACCTGCTCAGTCTACTCCCTGCAAGGGCACAGGGGTATACAAATGGTTGATTACTTTGGGTTGACTGAGGAACAGCTCCTTTCAACTGAGAAGACAGGAACTTTTAAATTACTCCAATGCCCTTGTCTTTGACCAGTCCTCAAATCAAAAGGCCTTTCCTAGAAGGCTCTGTCTGTCACCAAACTGTCTTCTTCAAAGGCATGTGAGCATTGTCAGGGTCTCAATTTCTCACTTTGAAGTTCCCTTAGCACAAAGGCTGTTTCTGCACATATCCAGAACTTACAGAGATACGAGATGCCTGAATAACTTCATTTCCAGGTCTCCCTAGGAGCCTGAAACATGGTGTTCTTCCAAGTAAGGTGTCTAAGAACAAAAGGAGTATGAGTGCAGCGCATGTTGAGAAGGAAAAGGGACAGAAAGTTTGGGTCAGGCCCAAATCCATGAGTGACTGTTTATGTACCCAAGGGCTGGTCAATACAGTACAGCATTTGGCAGGATACCTGTGCACACTCTCTTTGGATTTGAATCTTGGCATTATTTTCTGTACAATGAAATGGTCTCCACTTAAGCAAAGGACTAGGGTGCTCTCTGCTAAAGCTACAGCTTAGAGGGAGCAATTACTGAAAAACGGACTCATCCCTCCAGTGTCCTGATGAGTTCCTTAGCTGTTAAACTACCGTACAAATTACAGGAAACCCATTCAGCAGCAGATCTTTACAAGAAAGATGTTTTAAGAGGAAGAGTAACCTATGCTCTTGTCTTGAAAGGGAAGGTTTATGCACCTGCCTTCAGGAGCAGGCAAGGGACTGTGACTGGGGCACAGGGGTCTTCGACAGGAAACAGCTGAGCTGTGGTTCCCTGCTAAAGGTAAACCACCCAGATGCTGGAGATAAAAACATTTAACTCTGAAGTATCTAATTGCCTGGTTTCTTATTTCGTTAAGGGGTTGTGACTTAGAGACTAGCTCTGCAATCTTACTCAGAAGCAAAAGGTCTGTTGTTCTCAGTGATCACAGCCTGACCTTACTACAAGAAAAAAGGATTTCTTCTCAGAGAGTTGTTGGAAGGACAGACTATTTTACAGCCATCCCAACACTGCTAGGAAACACACGCTCCCCCCTACAGTATGTTACTGGACCACTGCATCAGTAAATGAGCCATACTGGCAGTGTAATCTTGCCTTGTCTTCAAACACAATGGGATTCTGAACAATTCTAGAGCACTTTAAAAGGAAATGCTTGAAAAACAAAACAGATGTATTACATAATAGGATCTCTGAGGGAATGATAGCTTGGCCTGTTCATTTTCAAAATTCTTTTTCTGAACATTAATCCTACTCCCCTTCACAAAAAGGCAGTTAGATTCCTTTAGTTTATCTTCTGGCCACCTTAAAATCAACTCTGCTCTCTTAACACCCTTAATTACATCTTTGAAACATTGTTTGTGTATCAAAGCCAATGTAATGTCAAGATGACAATTTAAATATTTAGTCGGAACTTCCCTATGACAAGATATACCTTACACTACACAATGCTTGCATTAACCGAGAAAGCATTAATGCTTGGAATTAATTAACAAAATTTAGTTGTAGCCTACATACTTTCTTTCAAAAATATTTCCAACCATTATGACTTTAAATGCAGAGGAGGTGAAGTGAAAGTGTCAATAATGAGACTGCCAAGGGGATGGTCAAAAGAAATAGCTACAACAATTTAAATGGCTAAATAAATATAGGCTAAAAGTCAAGTCAAGGGTAAAGATATAAATTCACACTGCCTCTGGCAGGAATCAATTATGCTGGCTATTCTGACCTCTAAATACATTCTTCTAGAAAGGGGAACATGAAGCGTTTGCTCTTATCCTCTCACTTTTTGCCTATTTTCTCTCATCTCCTTTGTAATTTTCATACATACCTTTGCATGTTTAAACTTGGCAAAATATTTAAAAAGTGAAAAGAGATAAACTGCTTTACCTTTGTTAAAAAATAATGATAATTTTTTTTAAAAATCTTGCCACTACAGTGGTTGAAAAGCACTCTCACTCCCAATAACTTTAAGGAAAAGACATGAAATTTTTAGTGGACACATCTCTCAAATGTCAAAGATGTGCCTAAACATATGAAAAGTCACCTAGATTAGTTTTTGAGAATGACAATTCAAACTGAACAACAGCACAATGGAAGACATAAATCCGGAGAGAAAAAAAAAAGATGAGAAGGGATTGAAATAAAATATAAAAAAAATATTAATTCCTACAGAAGCTGGACTCTGAGCCAAAAATACTGTTTCAAGTTTCCTTCACTATTAAGACAGATATAAATGAAATAGCAAAGCCAAGCCCTGTCATGATCACTGAAGGCCAGTTATAAAGCAGGTAAACAAAGCAGATACAAAAAAATATGGATATCCTGGAAGTGAAGTGTTACTATGTAGATGGTATTCATCTACGCTATGTACCTGAACATATAGCTAAGGATGTGCATTGGATCAGCTCACTTTGAACAAGCCAACTAAATCAGGAGAAGCAGGTCGGTTGTACTAATATACCCAGATTCTCGGCAGAAACAATTTCTGAAGCAGAATATTGCCCTCATACAGTTAGACCATTTGCAGTACCTTTGTGAAAGGTATATTCTTAGCTTCAAGAGGCATCTCTGAGATGGAAATATACATTGCTTTGGACATCAAAATAAATACACAGTAAAGGGTCATACGATGACAAAATTATGCTCTTTGCCAGTTATTCATGGCTTAGCTCTGAAAATTTTGTTGCTCTTCTAATATGGGTTTTCTCTTGCCATAAACTAGTAAAATTTAATTATGTACACGTGTTTAATATCCCTTAACAAATATTGTTAATAAGAATTCATTGCATAGGTAGCATATTATGCACAAAATCCTGAGATAAAGAACTGCCTGCGCACAGCCAGCAGCCATTTGCGTTTTAGTATTGCTGCAGTGTTACACAATAGGCATGCTCAGCACATTCCCTAATGGATACTGTTTCAACTTCCCTCTACTTAATTCAGCCTTCAAATTCCAGCTTGGCACATGATTCTGTCCAACACGATGCCTTTGTCTTGTCACATCCATGCAAGAAAAGGCACAGCTGCAGGAATACCTTCTCCAATGCCTATGCAAGTGCTGACACAGATCTGGTAGCTCCAGAAGCCCCCAGGTTTTCAGTGCAGGAGGGCAGGGAAACTTGTGTGGAGCCCCTGATACTTCAATAGCCAGATCACGTTCTTTCAAGTTCAATAATAAGTCATATAAAACAGATGGTATGAGCTTGGCTCTTTGTATGTGATAACTTAGAAGCAACCAATCAGAAGATTTTGGGTTGATGAGCTACTTCCCTTTCCCCTTTTGTTTTTCGTTGGTTGGTGTGTTTTTTTGTTGTTTTGTTTTGGAGTTTTTTTGGTGGTGATGTTTTGGGTTTTTTTACACATCAAAAGCATAAAAATCTCTGAAAACATTTTAGTTTTATCTTTGTAATAAATCTTAAAATTACAAAGAACATGATTAACTCAATTCTCTAATACCCTCACAGGGCTGCGCGCACGTTTAAGACACCAAGTAATATTTGGCACAGCTATTAGAAGAAATCTAGTGATGGACTGGCACCTCTGGTTGCCCAGAACGCTTCTTGAAGAAGTTCCTGTGTGGCTTTTTTCTGCTGGGAAGCTGAAAGAAAATGGTATAAACTAAACAGCAAGCAGCTCAAAAATACTGGAAAAACTATTCTCTTCTTTAGCAGAAATATTTGAAGAATACTATATGAAACAGGCCCTATACACAAAGCCAGTTTTGGTCACGGGGAGACAACATTCAATTGCCACCAATGAAATGAATATAGCATCATGACATGAGAGTAAAACCATGACTTCATTCGTAGGTTGGCCTCAAGAGAAGCCAAAATTAGTAAAAAGGTGTTCAAGTGCATCCTTCTCCCCGGGCAGCAAAGTCAAT
Source organism: Chloroceryle amazona (assembly GCA_027560015.1). Lineage (NCBI taxonomy): Eukaryota > Metazoa > Chordata > Aves > Coraciiformes > Cerylidae > Chloroceryle > Chloroceryle amazona. The sequence goes on from JANHFX010020200.1 coordinate 10,714, forward strand.
AAACTATTTGTACTGGAAAATATAAATGATTAATATCTACTGGAAGGCTGCGATGCTTTGAAATTACCCTCTTCAAAAACAGTTTTATGGCTATAATAATTGAAGCTTTCTATCTAAATCAAGGACAAGGCACAACCAACATACAATGTTACAGCCTGCAGGTTTAATGCACACCAAGACAGTCCTGAGTAGGCATTCAGAAAATTACAAAATTAAAAGACACAGAATTAAATTTTTTCCTATTATATGCTTTTTTGACTTTTCACCAGACATGGTGTATCTATTCAAATAGGAAAACCAGTATGTTTATTTAAAAATCCCTGGAGACTTTTAGCAATAAAATTATTTCAGTAATAAACACTGATGGGGAAAATTCACGACATAATCCCATAACATGCACAACAAATTACGGAATGCAGGAAATAGTTAATTTATACAAAACAATTGATAAGTTTCATCCTGCCACTGACATGTATGTAGATGATTGACAATTCACCTTCTCTTCTAAGTACACCACAAGGTAAAAGTAAGCTACTCAGTTATCAGCTAGAAAATACAAGTAGAATTTCATTTCAAGTTTACAAAAAAAGTAATTCTGCAATACCAAAGGAACTCAATTCTTTATGGATGTGCCTCTTCTGGATGGATTATCTGAGGCATAGTATGGTGTCTGTTTCATTGATGCTCTTCCCCAGGGTCACAGTGTTTAAGCATTCCTCTGTGTGGTTACTTTGATAATCAGGGATTTAGTCATAGTGCAAATTTTTTTTCACTGGTGCGAACTAAGAGTCTCTCTTCCATCTCACCACTCATTTGCACAATACTTGAAGGAGAACTACTCCTTCAGCTGAAATGAGGCAATGGGTTACAAAGAACTAATAAGGAAAATATGATAGACATATCGAGCAATTGGATAGGCACAGAGAAAGTACTGACTGCATAATTTCCTTAAGAAATCAATCCAAAAAATTGGCTATGCTAGGATTTCAAATTCCCAAATTCAGCGACCACAGCATCACAAAATGAGAAAGTTTATTTTTGTGAATAGACAGAAAAAATTAGTAATCAATAATCTAAAACCTCTCTGTAAACCAGTACTCTTCTCAGTAATTTCAATAACTGACAACTTCAAAAAGGTAGGATTTTAAAAGTATACAGTCAATTGCAGACAATCTTTCCAACAGTAACTTCATACTTTCAACCAACAAAAATTACACCCCTTACTCAGCTGTGCCTGTGCACCTTTGTGTACTTGACACTAAGGAAGGGTGTATGGTTTTATCACAACATGAATGCATAAAGCTACAGACCACAGCAAGACTGACCTAAAATTAGATCCAGATTGCCTTAAAACTGAATGTTGACTCTCTTTGTTTTTTTGTAATACTAAGGAAAATCCAGATTTCATGGCTGCAGTGACTTGGCATCATAATAAATACCTCTAAAATTCCCTTTCAGGTCACTTTATAATTCAAAGCTGAAAACTCTTCCAGAAAGCTGACAGAAGAGCTGCAGGTCTAATAATGTACCTATTCAATTCCCAAGGCACTCTTGTCACTGAGACAGTGATGAATAGAAACTAAGCAGCTTGCCCATTCTCATAGCACTGCCTGACTTGTAAGCACCTTACGACCATTCAACAATATCTCAGTCAGAGGACTCTGCTGGGAAAAAATTAATTATCTGCCCTACACACTCCTGAAAAGCACTTTTGTGAAGGTGTGTGGCTTACACTTTGAACCTGAGGTTTGTTTTGTTTTGTTTGGGTTTTTTTTTTATTTGCTATATTTTACGCTATGTTGCTTTAACAAATCTCTGACTATTCTGTCTTTTCCAGGGGAGATAAGGTTAATACTCTGCAATATCAAACTTTGCATTTTATTGTTAAAAGATGTTTAGAAATAAAGAGTGGGTAAGAAGAGCATAATGGTAAACAAGTGAGAAAATTAATTGAAAGCTACAAAGTTAAACTTTGAGCTACTCTGAAAGCAAATGGCTTAATTAAGACTGTGATCTTAATAAAGACAAGAGAGCAAAACCATAGGCAGCTCTGCAAGCACTCCAAGTCCCCCCAGACTAATGGGGTTCCCCCCCCCAGTAAAATTCTTCAAGATAAAAATGTTTCCTTGCGAACAGCCTGATCAGATGTCACAGTTCATGCTGAAAGTAAGCATTTGTCATCCACAGGAAAACACTGAATAACTACATTTTCTGGCTTTCAGCATCTTTTTTCTTTATCCTTTCACCCCCAAACAAAAGGCATTTTCTTATGATTGACATTGCTTCAGAAGTACAGTTGAAAACATTTGCAATCCAGCTTACTTTTATAATATATTCATGCTACATTAAAAGGAAACTTTCTTCAATTGTAGCAAAGAACTGACTTCAAACCACTTGAGAAGTTCATTATCAAATTCAGGACCCTATTTAAAAACAACCCAACCTCCTTCTGAAGCCACCACAATGTCAGCCCAGCCTATTTCATCCTTCCAGTACTAGCTAGCTGCTCCTCAGGTGAGAGATGACCACGGGCACTGGAGGAGCCCTGGCCCACTCACAGGCAGTTCAGGGAAATGGGTTTAGAAAAGCAGCTCTCTTCCCCCAGCTGTGACCCCCAGCAGGGAGACATAAGCCCCACTTTTGGTCTGTCTGCCTTTCCTTCCACAGCACATGTGACTGAGCGACAGCATTTGCAGAGACACCACAGCAGTTCCTGCTGCTTTAAGCAGACAGCACTTTTACTGCAGGGAGCTACAGACTCTCAGGCCAGCTTTGGCCCTGTTAGCTGAGGTGCTGACACCAGAATAGCTGCAGTAGTGTAGAGCTTAACACAGACAAATTTATCCTGATTTGCTGCACATATGAAAAACATGATTTATTTACAGGCACAGAAATGATCTACCAGTATGAAATAAATAAATGTAACAGGACCCCAAATTCCTCTGGCTACCCTCAAAGGGGCAGCATGCTAATGAAAGCTACAATTACCACCCATTTACTCTGCAGCCTTACCCTTCCTAACAGTATCACTTGATTGCGCTTCCTCATCAAAATCCAAGGACTACGATGGATGGTGAAGCTACAGTTGGTAAGTGATGTTCTAGTTCCTGCCCACATCCCTCAGAAGGACTGATGAGGGTGAGGCTCTGTGCCATGTAGCCCTATTTCCTACTTCACACCAGACAAAAAAATAAATATGCAAATCCCTACAGATTATGAAAGAACAGGATACTAACCAGCCCCAAACTGAATCATGACATCAAGTTAAATATTTCATGAACTGATTTATGAAGTAGTAACCAAAAGCCATCTATCTTTTCATCAGAAAACCTAATTGCACATTAAGTTTTAAGAACTATCCTTGCTTATATTTTTACATTTAAACATAAAAAAACCTGAAAAACTCAAGCAGCTCCTCTTCTTTTTATCCCTATTTCACATCTAACTTACACATGAAATGGATCTTCCACCTAATTTTTATGGTCATAAGCATTTGTGTTTCTTTTCCCCTTTTCCCTATTTCATTGTGGGGAAAGGAAAAAAAAAGGTATGAAGTGATGGAGAACTGAAGTGGATGTCCTAGAAATGCAAACTCTTCTGAAGGGTGAAGGATAAGACTAGAGAAAGGGGACTTGTTGGAGAGAATTAAATGCAAATCTGAAAGAGGAAAAAGCCCACAGTTTTCCAGATTTTTTTGTTGTTGTTAGCTGTTATTCACAGCTCCCATTAACCACAGATCTCATTAGAATACTGTATTCATATTTGTGGAGAGATGGAGAAATTAAAGTAATGCTATTCATGTCAGAACTGTTTTTTAACCTATTAAATATTTTTGGGTTACATGCATTTGCAGATGAGTCATATCTGTCTTTTATCTACGTTCAGTCAAAGCAACAGTGATCAAAACTCACTAGGATGATTTCAAGTGGCATCGACATTTTAAAGATGTTGTGGTGTTTGGTGATGTTTTACCAAGGAAATGGCATGTTTATAATCCAGTTTGTCTCATCATCATAATTGGTTCAGAGCAAGGACAAAGACAGATACTCATGGACTACATGTAAATTTAGCTTCTAGACAATTTTACCAATACCTGACTTGTTTCACCTTGACTTTAGGGGGGAAAACCCCCTAAACTTCAAGGTTCCTAGAAGTACCTTTTAAGAGCAAGTAAGAGTTTTAGATGGCAGAATCATCTGTTGCTATTTCAAGGAAAACAATTAAGCTTTGGAATTAATTTCCATACATTTGCAATTATGTACCCTAAACCATAAATCACATGTCTTCAATTAATATTAAGCTTTATTACTCAACTATTGCATATATCAAAATCTATATGTTTTTCAGCAAAAGCAAATTCCTTTTTCAAATAAACAAGTGAGACAAAAATCTAAGATACACAATATATATTGTGCATGTTCAAACCAAAACATTACATGCCAGACTCAGGCTTTTCAGGTCTAGAAGCAAATTAAGACTAGTAGAATTAACACTGAGCTTCAGCAGCATGGGAGATCAGAATCATGTCTCTGCCTCCAAAATGTATGATTGATGAAGAAAAATTTGTTTCTATTTATGATGCTTAAAGGAACTCAACATCCAGCATTCAAACTGCAGCACAAAATTTTTACACAAACTGTGTTTAAACAGACCTTAGATAAGGGAAAAAAAAGTGTATTTCAGAATTACTATCACTTGTCAACAACACAGAACATCCATTTGCTTCAGGAATTCTTCAAATCTTTTCCTTTGAAGTTCCTTGAATAACATTGGGAGTGCTTTAGAACATGAAATGCCTGATCCACAGGAGATACATTTTGATTTTTGTTTCCTGTGTGCATATATGCAAAAGACAGGTGTATTTCAAAGCTGTCATTTCATTCTTACAGTATGAATGGTATTCCACAGGGATGTTCCTATTGTTATTTTAGTGTACACTGTTAATTTTATCTATGTAGATGCTTACTGTAAGTACCTAACTCCCTCATAAATTTAAACTTTAAATCCACTGTACTCATTTTGGACAAATATGGCAATTATATGATAATTGTATGACTATAAGCTGCTTTGTTTTCTCCATTTATATTTGTGTAGAGTGACACATTTAGCGCATCTTATCCAATCTGATGCTAGAGCACTGCAGGTGTTACTACGATTTTGCCAGTGTTCTCCATTACAGAAACTGCTAGCTGTGTATGAGAAGCGTGACAAAACAAGTACTTTAATGCATCCTTTCAGATCTATTGTCTAAACCATGCACAAGGCTGTTTTCAGAGAGATGCCAAGCTGCATCTGCCTTCTGATACAGAATTACTTTTTATAGAAGAGATGTCTTAATACAACGATTGCGAAGAACCTTCACAGGTTTAAGTAACGTTTATCACTGGAAAATTCTGCACTTAAAGACACACGAAATGTCTGAATCTAAACAGGCGTGGGCTAAACAGCCCCCTGCCAAAGAAAAGCCATACGCAGTTATTCGCAAGGATAATTCTGTTAGCGCACAGCATCCCGCTAAGCGCGGGGCCGCACCGCTCCCAGGAGAGCCCGGGAAGAAGGACTGGGGTCCGCACGCCGGCATTCCACAGCCGGGCACCGTTCCTACCGGGGAGCCAAGCGGGCGGGCTTCCGCCCCGCCCCGCCCCCTCCCCGGGCAACCAGTGGCGCTCCAGTCCTCCCAGTATAGAATCAGAGTCACCTCGGTTGGGAAAGACCTTCAAGGTCATCGAGTTCAACCATCACCCTCCAAATCAATCCCTCTGAAATCCCCTTGCTCATCCCCAGGGCTCCTTTGGGGGGATTGGGATTTTTTTGGGGGGGGGGATTGGTTTTTTTTGGAGGGGTTTGAGATTTTTTGCAGGGATTGGT
>JANHFX010020205.1:0-27556 GCA_027560015.1 Chloroceryle amazona
TGTATTTTCTTATCTTCTTCTGGACATTAACGCAATAAATCTTCTATCTTCTATCTTCTTAGTCTTTTCTTACACCCGATCAGTAAAGCAGATAATGCCTCTTTACAAAAATAGGGGGTTTTCTGCCTCTGCAAGAAGCTGCTGAGTGGTGCTGTTCAAGTCACTTAACTCAGCCCTTGTGCTGTCACTGACGGTGCCCGCTCCGCAGCCTGGCTGCTCAGTGCCCGTGTGGAGCGCTCGCTGGAAAATCACAGCCGCACTGGAAACCAGTAAAAACCGTTCTAGGAATGTATTGCATGCTAGGAAATGCTGTGCTTAAAAAAAAACCCTCAAGTCTAAGGTGGCTTAGAGTAGTTACCCAAAATTAATAGACATATTTGACCTTAATCTGTCTTCCTGGACAAGTTTAATTATGGCAATTTCTGAACTTCAGCTCAAGCTCTTGTTTTAGGAACAGCAGCGTTCTTTTAGTGTGTGGTTTTTTGTATTTAATATTGCTGTGTGTTCTAGGAGAAAGCAAAAATAGCTACAAAAAATTACTGGAGTGGAATAACCCAAGATTTTGGAGATGCTTAAGATTAATTTCTCTTTCTAAATAAATAATTGTTCCTGAGATTAGCTCAAATTGGGGGTGAGAAAGAGGAAATTAGAAATACTGTCTCAAGAGCCATATTTAAAAGGAAAGCTTTTTGAGAATGATAGTGTTCCTTTTGTGACCACAGCCTGTCCCGTCAGGAATCTGTTAGCGTAAAACATTGGGTACCATCTGGTTAAGAACTGGTGATGTACAAGAACTTGCATCCTAGCATTTTTTTGGCCATTATTATCAGCCTTATATAACTTAAGGATGTAAAGGTTGTAATATTTCTGTGTAACTTCAAATATAAACACCTGAAACTATAAAATGTGCCAAAACACAGTCAGCGTAGGTGTTGTTAGTACATCCTAACGTGTAGTATTATTAGTACCAGCAATTTAGGGAAAAAAATAAAGAAGCTTTATAATTTTCCTTAGTCAGACTCCATGTACCCTATCTGCCTAACCTCCTTCTTTCCCGGGCCTCGGTCGTGCCAGCAGCTTTGAGAAGGGGTTTAATTCTGCCCCCCAGTCGCTCCAGACGCTGTAACCTGCGCAATTATACCGCACTAATGAGGGCTTTAGGTCAACCGTGGTTCCTCTTAGATGCCGATAGGAAGAAACACTTGATGCACTTTCTCTGCCCTGCTTTGCAAACCAAGGGCAGAGGGTGGATTTCTGGAGGAGTTAACTCGGACCAGCCTGCTTGTTGTATAAAGATGCATTTCCTGGAAGTTTGGGAGGCAAGGTTTGTAGGGGGGTGTATCTCTTACCTGACATACACGATGTTCTTCTCTGTTTACAAGGAAAAAGCTGAAAATGTGAAAATGTTCTCTTCTTTCTATCTACAAGGCTGGTTTTGCGCGTAGGATTCTAACAGAGCGGGAGAACTCATTGCTTGAGTGCACTTACTTTAGTTCCACATCTTATCCAACTCTAGGAACTTGAACTTGTCATTATCAGACACAGAAGGTCAATGCATTAGCCATGGTACTGGCTCTTTCATGTGGCCTTTCTGAAGAGGAGAAAACCAGCTTTTAATCTTAGCTTTATAAAACACTGTGTGTACTGGGATACATCCTAACTTGTCATTTCCTCGTCTGTTTTAGCGCCGGGGGTATCTGGAGATGCTTTATGATGCCACACAGATACACACGTCCGCAAAAGGCCTAATCTGAAGTGAATCTTCTATAAATAATAAACAACAAATAGGTTCCTTTTAGTTATATTAGCCCCAAAATAGGTCATGTACATTTGTTTTAAATGCAAACTTAACAATAAAGTAAATTCCCAAGGTGGAGAATTTGATGTGTTTGTGCAAATTTTCTGGACATAGTACAAAAAAAAAGCCAACACCTATATTTTACCACTTAAAATATTTATACATTGTCTCCTAAAGTCCTGTGTTTGAAATACTGTTTATAATAAAATCCCTGCTAGAGACCCGATACTCACGGTGTAAACACTTGCTGTTTGTTATTTAAATACAAAGAATTAACTTTTTTTTTGTGTAGAAGCTTAGTGCTTTCCTTCCTTACCAGAACAATTGTCACCATGGTCAGGTTCCTGCCTCTAAATAATCTAATTTTTCAATGCCTTTGCTAATTTCTGGTGTCCTCTTCAAGTCAAAACGACCCGATATGGAGCTATCCCACTGGCCAGATGCCTATGGCAGGTGCATCTCCATCAGAACAGCTCATACCGAGGTCTCAGGCTTGGGTAGTTCGGTGTACAAACACATTAATAGCAAAATGCTAGCCTAGGCTGGAGTGGATGGGTACGCTTAGTATGTCGGTACTCCAGCTAAAATAAAAGGAGGAATTGCCCAGAAAGGAGGAGGCCGTCTAAACGCGCGTATTTCTGTAAAACTGCAGCCTTGCCCTCGGGGGAGCTGGCTTTCTCAGCTCCCGGGCCGCGGGGTCTCGTGGCTCCCCGGGCGGCTTCTCGGGGAGGGCGATTAAGGAAAGCGAGCCTTGTGGCAGGGGGATTGCACTCGCCAGGCTCTGTGCCTCCGCTGGAAAGATTAATACAGTTTTCAACCAAAAAAAAAGAGGCTGAAAAGGCTGCCTGGGCAATCCTTTTAATGAACGTAAGAACTATGTATGTTAAATTCTGTGGGTAACTGTAATACAGAGGAAGGCGTATCTGAGAAGTAGGTAATTTATTGTGGTGGTTTGGAATTAAAATGGCTACGACACCTATTGTAGTTTTCGTACTATTTCTGCCTAATAGAACGGTGTTTGGATTTTAATTGGAGTCTTTAAGCGCTGCCGTAACGCAGGTAATACATACAGGATGTCTCGCAGTAGTATTAGACAAAGCTAAAATGCTAAAAATTGTAGTGGCACATTTTCCAGCCTGTGTTCTTCTTGGAGCTAGCTAGAATCTGAAGTTCCATGTGTCACCCATTGTAATATACATAATTTCTTCGTCCCTATTCATTTTCATCCCTGAGATGCATTGTAAAAGTGTAAATCCATCACTAGATAATTTTCACTTCTATTATTTACAAAAATGAATAGTTAAGCAAGTCATTGTTATTAGTGGGATGCTATTGTTGTTTCACAGAGATAGGGCCTGCCAAGGTCTTGAATGATGTGCACTTGAATGTTCTTTCAAGATACTTGTACCTGTTTCATTTGGGAGGAGTTTCACTCATGTAAAATCAAACAGAAACAATTTTAGTAGCCTCTGAAAAGAGAAGAAGGGAAAATGGATATTAATGAACTGTTTAATATTCTGCTACGGAAGAGATGCAGTGATTTTGCTGTTGACACTTTTGCATGGAATTAAAGAGATCTGGTGGTTGTTTCACTCATCTGTCTTTGTTCCTGAAAGACTTTTCAGTGTCATCAGATTTGGTTTTGTAACCTTAGAGATATTTTACAGACATTACAGACAAGAAAAAAAGATGCTTCTTTTTCATGACATTCATTGGTATTCAGAGCAGGGTCCTTTGATGAATTAGAAATTTTGGCTAAAGCTTTAATGAGTTTTTTTCTTTCTGAACTTACGCTGGAAAACGCGTAAGCTCCACAATTCTGAATAAAGGTTGCTTGTTTTGGTTGGATTTTTTTAGTTGGTTGGTTTGTTTTTTTATTTTCCAGAACACTTCTGTCTCTTTGTTTATTACTCAATATTTTATTGATTTGTGAGTTGAGAAGTTCACAGTGAAGGTGGAACAGTTTAGAGCTATAGATCTCTCTGCACGGTCTGCCGGCAGGCTCGCGTGCTGCATTCAGGTAAGCCTTCGCAATTCAGCGTCACGCAGACTCCGTTGTGGCAGAAAGTGCGGGTAGGCGCAGAGTTCCTGCGGTGGACGCACCGTTCTATCAGACATCTGCTGGTTTAACACCAGATCTCCTTTGCAGCCGCCCGTGTGCTGGCTCCTAGTGTGAGGCAGGGCTCCGGGATGCCGCGGCTGGCAGGTGGAGCGTGCATCGCGTGGTGTTCTTCGGGCGTGCGGAGTCTGGGCAGCTTGGTAGTGGAGTCTTTACTGCTTTGGTGTAGGAGAACACGTGGAGCTTCTCACGGGAGTCTATGGAAATGGTTGCCTCCTTCAGTCTGACTCTCACCTGATTTAATTATGCAGTGTGAGTCCCTAGGTGTAAATTCCCTTTAAGTTTTCAGCTAATGACACTGCAATGTCAGTGGCTTGGATCTGAGAGTGGTATTTTCAAGAAACTGTGCTGCGAATGTCGACAAGCAGATTTACATACCTGCTGCATAAATGTAACGAGAGAACCATTTGTATTTATTTCATGTTTGGTAAAGTCTTTCATCATGTGGCTGCTTGTTTCGTTGCACACGGACGAGTAATTTGGGAAGCTTTCCACAAGCTGTGGTTGAATGGTCTCAGATTTGGTAACCTTTCTTGTACCAGGCTACTCACAGGAATTCTCAAAGCTCAGAAACGTTTGATTCATGTGACTGACCACAGTTTGATAACTTACACGTGTTCGGACGTGTTAAAGTGATAGGAGTATTCAAGTTATCGTTGTAACGTGTCCTGTAATTCACCCAAAATTGAAGTTTTTCAGGGTCACAGCTCTTACTTTGGCGTTGGCTGCAAAGAAGGGTGCATCGGCATTTGAAAGAACAGTCCAGCAGCCAAAAGTGTTTCTTTTGCCACAGAGCCAGCAAACAGACCGCAAGCTTGGGGCGGTGTTAGGTCCTTTGCATGTAACTGCGTGTGAGTAGTGTGGGGCATTCTCTAGTGGATTTCCTCACTGTGTTTTGAAGGTATTTTCCGGGTCGTTGTGGTGATGTAACAGGGTCCTGTCTGTAGCCCCACAGATGCTACCCTTTGACTTTCCAGTTTCGCCTTCCATATTGAAGTTATTTTCCTCTCTGCTTCTCCTGCTGCCACTTCTGGGGATTAGATTTTTCACTTATGCTGTGGGTGCCTAATCTATTTAGACTTCTCCGGTCCTTTATCCTGTCGGGGTTTGATTTGTTTGTATTTTAAGACTGATTTTCTGTCGTGTGCAGCTCCCTGTTCGGTTTTTGTGTCGGTATCTACCCGGTGGAAACGTCTCTCATTATAAGTGACCTCCTTCTCCAGCGATATTTTTCTCTCCTTCAGTTCAGGAAACATCAGAGGCGAATACCAATGTGTTTTACAGCAGAGGTCAGAGGAGCAGGGAAGTTCCAGGCAGCTAGCCCAGCGCAGCGAGCTCCTCGCTCTGGACCAGCGGGCTACTGCTTACTGCTGGAAGCTTCTCTTTCTCTGCAAAGCCTTTTCCAGAGAGAAGAAACGTGCTGATTGGCTGTTTCAATTCTTATTAATATCTGCATATTTTAATTTTCGAGCCCAGGAATCTGTGAAAACTGTCCATGTACCCCTATTCTGTCTACTTGACATGGGCAATTATAATATATGACAGATGTTTGAAAGGTAAACCATTTTTATTTTATTTTGTGATTAGTTTTGCCCTGTTTGGCAGATTTAAAAATAAAATTAAAATACTGTTTTGACACACAAAAGGAGGAGAGTCACATAATCTATTTTTAGAGCCACTTTCATATGGTTTATAATGATTGATGGTTGGGCCTTATTTTTCTGGGAATGGTACGTGGCGCTTTCTTCAGAAGCATTCCTCCACCTGCAGCTTCTGTTACAGAATCACAGACTTTCTGAGGCTGGAATGGACCTCCACGGTCAAGTCTGGCCTATGACCCAACACCCTGACATCAGCCAGACAACACTTGGTTACGCTTTGGGTTTTTCAGTGTCCGTGTCAGTGTCGTTGAGGAGTAGGAGGAAGGGGTCTCTTTGGTAGCTTTCCAGTGGTTCCTTTCCATGCAGAAATACAGGTTATGGAAGTGACCTGGCTGAGGTGGTTTTTGTGTAGGGACAGGGACACCGAGTGTTCGGAGACCACCACTCTGTATGGCCACGCTCGTGATGTCTTGAGTGTAAACTCAAGACCATGGCGAGCGCAAGCCCACCTTGTTTTCCATAGTCCAATGGCAGTTGTTTGGCTTCGGCCGCCCGAGCCGAGAGGAAACTGAGTCTGCAGAGCTGCGGTCGGCCCCCCGCGGCGCTTTGGCCGGCCTGGCCATGACCGTGGTGCTGCTGCTCCCCGCCGGCTCCGCGGGTGCTGTGCCCGGGGGCGTGCGGAGAGGCCCGGGGGTGGCAGCAGGGCAGCGCTGCGCGCGTCCGATGATATTGCTGCCCCCAGTTCCCAGCTGTTTGCGCCAGAGATGCCGGTGTTGGCGTGACGCAGATGTATACTGGTGCGGAACCAAACTGGTGCTTGCAACCTCTCTCATAACATGCCTTTGCTTCTAGACCAGACAGGAAGACCATTGGAGAGGTTTTTTGTCAGTCAAATGAACAAGAGAAAAAAATCACTTTGTTTCCATCCAACTTCTGCTAAATTTGTGTCTCTCATTTCTCCGTGCTAGCTAATTCCTGGATTTATCCTGAGCGAGAAGTGGAATTACTGAGTGAATGCCCAGGAAGCGAGTATCCCATGTTGCACGCTGCAGTCCAGAAGTCCTTCATATACGGTAAGAAAACCTCTTCTTTTGTATTTCCAAGCACAAGCGTGTAGTGTTGTTTAAGTGACTTTTCGGTAAAAGCTGCGCGTTGCTCAGCTTTCGGTCTAACGCCGTCTGGAGGGGTGTGAACTGCGGCCACAGCGTGAGTTGAAGGCTTTAGCATGCAGGTTAGTGAATTATGTATTTCCAGAAGGTAGCTCTGTATTTGAGCGTTTAAAGACCATGCCAGCAGTCATAACTTCAGCAATAATGATAATCTTCATCCTTTTTTCCGGGGCAGTCGCAGCAGTAAGTGATCTGCCTGTGTTAATGGCCACAGACTGTGTAGGTGATCTCTGCCCGAATATGCATTTTTTTGCAAGGAGAAGCTTTGTTCCGGACTCTTACACTGTCCTGGGAGAGTAATTTCTGAAAATACGATATAAATGCAAATCCGTGTTTCAAAATATTGAAACAACTGCGTGCCTTCGCTGGTTGCTTGCTGTGGCATATTGTTTCTGCAGTAAGTTTGCTGGTGATGTGCCCAGGGTAATTTTATTTCGAGGTATTCAAATACGGTATGCAATATTATTTATCAGATAATGTAAGAGATTCTTTTTTCTTCATTATCTAGTGCTAGGTGTGCTTTCTGCTGTCATCCGTGCTATGGTGCACGGTTGAATTTTGGCCAAAATACCTTGAATTGGAGGGAGGGTGAGGAAGAAGTCTTCTCTGCACTTGGTCCTAATAGTATAGACAGGTTTGTGGAATCACTGCAGCAAGGTTTAAATGATGTATGAAATGAAAAATTCCTGCCTGATGCGCAGGGCGAGTACAGCCGTTGCCGTCTGTGGAATCGCTGCTGCGAGAGGCTATTTGTTCTTATAACGCTATCGCAGACATGCCAACTTTTAATTTTTTTTTAGAAAAACCCTCGTGCTTTTAAAGCATTTCATAGAAACAATTTGTTAGAAAAAAATCCTTTAAAAAATGCTACATCAATAAATATCCTCGGGACGTTTTCTAGGGCTTCGTGCGCTTTAGTTTGAGGCTGAGCAGCACTGCCTCACTGTGTGACGTGCGCATGCGATGGTTTTGAACTTCCCCGAAGTGAGAGTTGTAAAAGCTGAACAGTAGGATTCAGGACGCGGAGTTTGGGGAGCAGTTCATTCGAGGGGTGTGCTGGGCTGGCAGACTGCGCGCGAATCGCTGCTGCTGTGGCGTCCTTTGGGTGTGCCGAGTCTGGGGGGCTTGGTCGTGGAGTGGAGGTGAGAGTGGTACCCGAGGGGGAGCGTCACGGTGGGGGGTGCGCCCGACGTTCGCACGGTTGGCACAGAGCGGGAGCTCTTGGGCAGTGATAGAGGCAGAATCTTCTTTTCCAGTTTTCCACCTTCATCACCCAAACTTTTTTCTGCACTTTGACATACGGCTCCTGTGGGGGGAAAATGAGGTTGTTTGCATTAAAGCATACGTGCAGGGATCCAACATAACGTTATACTGGCTACTTCAGCATTGGTATTTCTTAGCACCCGAGTCTGATCCGTCTGTGTCGTTCGGGAAGTGTTGTTTTGAAGCTGTATTTAAGGAATGTGTGCACAGGTAACTCCTCCATCCACGAGAGAGACCCCGACTGAGGTGTACGTAGGGTAAGAACAGTGTCAGGAGTGTGTCTGGATAAGGGGGCATCGTGGCTGCTCAAAATGAGTGTATATTCAGAAGAGGAAACTGGGAGTTACCTCAAAGAAATGCTTCCTCGTGACTTCCCGAGTCACAAAAGCAAACGCTGTCCTTGCTTTCTTCTGAGAACATTAGCTGCTGCTTTCTGAAAGATGTGTTAATCTTCCCTCTCAGGTCCACCTATTTACACTTTTAGACTTCTAATATAACAGAAACTATATTTTAATTAACTAACTTTTAAATCTGAATCTTAAAAATCCAATAAAATTCTTTAAATCCATCAGAAATGGTAATTTAACAGTGCCAGTTACCTGTTTCAGGGTCTTTTCTCTACTGGCCTTGCTCCCTTACTCATAAATTGTTTGTTCTCATCTTTCCTATGCAATGTTTCAGGTAATTGTGGAAAACCTGCTATACTTCTCTCGTTCACAAAGCTTACCTCTGTCAGAATATCTAAAAACTTGTCTCTGACAGGACACCCGTGTCAAACATGTACCAAATGCAGCTGCTTTCCAAAAAAAATAAAAATAATCCCGATGAGTAACATTTTGTTGGATGAAAACACTCCCCCTCCCCTGAAATCTTTAAAATCTCAAAGATGGAAAAGGGTTTCTGTATCATTTATGATTCATAAGTGGATCAGCGTTATTAAAATCCACAGGAGCCCTTTGTTCATTTAGTCAAAGAGCTGCCCATCAGTCACTGCTCCATGCAGCAGCATCCTTCTGCAGCTTTCAGCTGGGTTTTTCAGTGTAATAAAAAAAAAGAAACAAAATAAAAATCAACTAATTATGCCACTGAAGTACAAAAATTACTGACTGTAGAAGAGTTTTGCATCTTAGGCTTTATAGATGTACAGAGGTTACAGCAGCCCTTCTGCGCAGTCTTTGCACGGGTTTGTCTCCAAGCCTCTCCCCTTTCTCCTTCTCCCTTGGCTGCAGTAGTTTACGCCTCTTTCATTTGGGGCTTCTCCTTGGACCTGCCTTTTCCCAAACTCCTTTGGTCATCACCTGGAAAAGGGATCTTGTACCCAGAGCCCATTGCGTGATGGCCAGGATGGGCCGTTGGGCTGCTGTAGTTGTGTCCTGGCTTCATGGTAAAGCTGGCTCTGTTTATACAGTGACGAAAAGCCAGAGAGTCGGACAGAGAACTCTCTTTTCTTCAGGTTGTCTTGGGTCAAATTCCTGAATTTCTTTGTAAATAGTAAATTTCTGTGAAGTAAATGACCAAAGACTCCATAGCCTCCTAACTGAAAAGAAGCAGCAGAGTGTTAGGATGGACTTCAGGATAGCTCAGGCTTGTTCAAAACTTCTTCAGTACTAAAAGGGTTAATGTGCTTTGACTTGGGGAGATGGTAGTGTCCACCCAGACATTCTGCAAGGACTGCCACATCGAGCTGTATGGTCTGTATTTCAAACTGATTATCTTTAAGATAAGAAAGGACACCACTGCGGCAACACGAAGGAAGCAATTAGAGACGGGAAACTTAAAGGAAAAAGGGATAAAATGGACTTGCCAAAGATTGCCTGTTCCAGAAACATTTAGTTTCTTCCTTTAATACTAAAAAATATTAAAAAGCTCTGCATTCCTTTTCTTCTATCTGAGTCCTGGAGAGCACCTGATACAATGACACTGCAGAAAATATTTTTTGCGAAAGCAGAAGATTGTTTGTAAGAAGTGTAACGCAAATAAAAGAGGTTTTGTGTGCTGGAAATGAATTTATCAGGCTAGATGGAAGTTACTTGTTCTTCAAAGATCAACCTTCTTTTATACTTCTTTGTAGCTCTTCTATTAAAAAAAATAATAAAAAATCACACACAGTTTACTGAAATTGGGCTGGAGACCGATGCTGAGAGATGCTGTTGAGAGTGAAAGTTTTTGGGACATTCAATAGGAAAATCTGAACTATTTCAAAGAAGTAATGAAAATAAGGTGAAATCTAATGAATCGTAGTAAGAGGAGCTGTGGCTCTTAGCTGAAAGTGTAGCGTGTGCGGGATGTGGCGGGCTGACCGCAGCACGGCTGGGCCACCAACATGATGTGTTAGTGAGAGCCAAGTGCAACCCTAGGACACGTGAAGGCAAAAGTAATTCCAGAGAGGTTAGCAAATACCGGTGCCGTCGTAATAGCAGCTGGCGAGAGCTCATCTATTTACGGAGGGAAAAGGCAGCGATGTGAAATCGGGACTATCTTTTAGCTGGAGAATAGTGCACAGGGGATCTCTGCATCTAATCGTTACTCAGGGCTGGAACAATTAACACCGAGTCAAGACTTTGTTTTCCTTTAACGAGGAAAGTACAGTAGGTCATTTCTCCTAATAATGCTCCCTGGATGTGCTCGATAGAAATGATTTCGTAATCTGACAAATAGGAAGGATAACGTGAAGTGTAAGATTACTTCTTTTTTTTTCCTAATGAAATGTGTTAGAGATACTATGGCACTGGTAGCAGGAGGAAGAAGAAAACAGTTCTTGAACTCTTTACTAAATTGATACACTAATCAGAATGACTTTTCTGGAAAGGAGTCCCATTTTGCTCGGACTCTATCTTTCCTATTTTCCTTTTTCAGAAATAGAAGATTAGGAGGTGTCTGCACCAATGTGATAAAATGTTCCCGCAAAATTGTTTTGTATTTTCGCCCTGAGTCGCTGGCGAAATGAAGTTGCTCGCTTGCAGCGCTGCTTTGTTTTTGACCCCTTTTTGTGAATTCTCTGAGGAAAGAAGCATATTCCCATCTTTTATAGTAATCAAATTTATCTGGCATCTCTCAGCCTCTTGCATTACTTATGCTACAGTTGGCCAGCCTTGGGAAGGCTTTAGCAGGTTTATTTATTTATTGTTCTAAAGTGAAGGTTTTTGACTTGAGGTCCCCATATGATCCTAGGGGATTTGAAGAGGAAAAACCGAAAGTGCTTTCTGCCATTATTTTGATATAGTTATTTTCTGTGAGACCATTTATAAGGAAAAAAACCCAACAACCCTCGCAACCCAAAACCTAAACAAAACCCCCATGTGTCCAAACTCCCAAAGAAACATTCAGCTATTGAGAGGAAGAAGGAAAAACTGCATTATCTTGGTTGTGACGGCGACGTTCTGGTTTTGTTGTGAGGAGGTCAGTGAGGCCGATGTCACCGCACTTCGGTTTCAGTGCAAATTTCACTTTCGTGATTGTCCATATGTGCTAATGAAATTTCTTAAAGATGTCCAATAGCTTTTCACGTCCCTGTGTTTAGCAAATTGCATCACAGCCTGTAAATATCAGCTATCTCGGGTTAGTTGCTATGAGACGAGAACCCCCTTAGATCTTCCCGAAGGCTGGGGATATGGGCGGGTTGCATTCCAGGGGAACCAGGTAGCTCTTGTGGTTCACATATTCAGTGTTTTGCTGTAAAGCCTCCTGAAAAATGGTCAGGAAACAGATGAAAATTCAGCATAAATAAAGCTGGCCCTTGTCCTGTTGGCTGATAGCATTTGTGGGAAGCAAACCGTGGTTCTGCAGCGTGATCTGCGGTGAGGTGGATGTAGTCAATATATATACACATCAGATGTATCATCAGCAAGCGGTCTTTCCTCTCCTTTGTCAGTCGGACAGGACGTGATGCAAACCGTCCCGTAACAAACGACTGAACACAATCACAAGCATCTTACAGGCAGAGAGTTTGCAGCTGGCTGATATTTCTGTTAACGTATTTTGCTTTTGGAAAGGTCTTCAAAAACAAGCAAACAAATACATTTCTAGCTGCGTTTAATTTCAGGAAGCAAAGTCAATCTGAACACCACGATGTGTATGTATAAACCAGAAAGCGAAGGTGCCCTGTGGCGTGCAGCAGATTCACTGAAGCCCGAGCGCTGCCAGAGAGGTGGGAGGGTTGGTGTTGAAAGGCAGAGCCGTTTCTTGCAGCCGTGCACTCGCAGCCTGAGTCTGCTGAGAGCAGCCAGTGGGGAAGGCAGCAGAAAGGAGTTGACAGTGTTCCAGAGGGAAGAACTGTGTGCACTGGAAAACCTGGGGTTTACTGGCTGCTGCTTGCCGTGGAGCTTCCACGGGAGGTGTGAGAGAGGCTACAGCCGGATGTTTTAATTAGTCCTGAACAGCTGTAGTTTGAGTGAGGTTGCTGATGTTCTGTGTAGAACCACACAAGCGTGCACCCGGTTCAAATGTTTTGCCTCTTTTCCAGGGGGCTTTCCTAAGGTACTGCTCGTGCACATTGCACAGTAAACAGGACATTTCCAGTCATCACATCTTTGATTTTACTGTCGCTAGCTGTAAAAACAAGCACAGCTTGTATAAGAACTCTCAAAAGTTTAACTCATCACTGGGTTATTTTGAAGATGAACCCCACAGTGTTGACGGTTACAGTCTTGGGCAAAAAAGGGAGCACCCTCTGTTATGAAACGCAAGGATCACTTAGAAAACATGTTGAAATAGCATTAAGTTGAAATGGAAATTGAAGACGGGAAACTCAAATTTGAGATAGGCTGTCAATCAGAAAGCCAGCCTGAAGAGTATCGGTAGAGATCGGAGAACAGCGCACTGATACTAGTCTTCTGCTTCAGCTCGGTGTAGCATCACCTTAACCCTTTTGTGGTTTAAAATCAGGTTCTCCAGACTGGTCTTTCGTTTAGCTTTAGAGAAAGGGAAATTAGCAAAGAGCAAAGATCATCATAAGAAAAGTAAGATTTCTGTTGAATATACTTTATCTTTTTCTGAAAGCCCATTTCTTTCAGTAGAACGCCTGCTGACCACATTCAACTTTCACAGCTTCTGCTGTAACTTCAGTTTCCATTGCTGTTTGTCCACCAATTTCTCTGTATGGAAAAATGAAATTCTGATTATAAGGGAAATAAAGCTGTACTGGGGTACCATCAATTTGCTCTCAAATATGATTTATTTGACTAACAACCTTAAAAGCTTTGACTGATTTAATTTTGTTTTATGCTCATGAAATCCACAGAAGGCTGACCTAGCCGTCTTCCTCGTCGTCTGCTTTGTAAGTCCCAAATGGGATTCCCCCTCTGATTCTTTGATCTTAGGAAATTTTTCTTGGAGGAGTAAACAATGATAGTATGAAAATGTTCATATTACATTTTAGATGTACTTACCAGTGTAGAGGGATTTTTATTACGGGAGAAAAATCAAATCCTTGTCACCTAAACTGCTAATTATGTTTGATAAATGTATGGTATATATTTAATGCAAAGAGAATTTAGGAAATAATACACCTTGTGTAATTACAGCGACCGAGCTACTTCCATCAATCTAATTTTTCTGATTCAGGTTCATTTGCATTGCATTATTTTTATTAAATGAGCTTTCAGTGGAAGCCCTGCTCTCTGTCAAGAAGAAGAATCAAATGCTGAACTGTTTCAACGTACATAAATCCAGTCTGCACGTCGCACGCGTCACGCGTGGCCGCTCCGTCGCAACAGGAGCGTGTACGCGCCCCGAGCGGACACGCAGCCGTGCACAAACACGGCCATTTCACACAGGTACCGAAGGCAGCAGCTGCAAAAAAACCTGCCTGTGCCTAGTGAATCTGTGTTACTACCCCTTACCTTGGGTTGTGCCTGCAGCTACGCGTGGTTGGGTGGAACCGCCGCGGTGTTCTAATGCCATCCGCGGTGCAGCGGAAGGTGCAGTGGGGAAGGTTGTGAAGCCCCCTCCACTGGGAAGCTGGTCATAGTCCTTAAACTGAATGCTCTAAGGAAAACTGGGCTTCCTCCTGTCACACCAGTCGGGAATGCTCTGGGTTTTCCTAACCCGATCGTGCGCTCTCGCTCTGGTAATGTTTTCCAGGTAGTAATCAAATCAGTTCTGAGCCGTTTTAGTGTAATTGTGTCAGTTACTGGGTGTCAATAGAATAATTTGCTGATTTGACAGAGCAGGCTATTCCCTCTCCCTCAGAAAGTGCAATAAATGTGCGATTGGGACAGGTGGGAAGAGGGAAGAACGGGGCTCGGTTACAGGCAGGCCTGATGTTCTGTATGGGAAATGGAGTTTTGTGCGTCTCTGCCCATCAATGCATCTTGCCCAACCCCGCTCGGCGCGTGACCGCTCTGCTGGTTTTGCTCTAAACCAGAAGATCTGATCGTTCTGCTCCCCCCTTCACTTCTGACACAATTGCTGCTGCTGATCCAAATCAGGATACTTGGGATGTTAATGAGCACCCCAGAAGCGGGGTGACTGTGGAGGGAACCATCATGTCTTTCTGTTGCTTTTATCTTTGCGCATTTTCTCTCCTTTCCGTCTCTGCAGTACTTTTGTGCCATTCCTGTTTTTCGCTGTAATGCAACGTTGGAAATCTGCTCTCTGATATTTAGTGAACAATAGCTTCTCCTCCCTAATCCTTATTTTTTCCCTACCCAACTTCCAAGCTGCAAATTAAAAAGTAATTTGGAATCACCCCTCTCATGACAGTGCTGCTAGCTCTTAGTGTAGGTAGTCAAAATCCTTACTGAAGATTAAGATAAATTTAGGTTAGTGTCTTATTTAATAAATTTCTTATTGTTACCTGCTATGGTTGATCTTTCCATTGGCTGCTCTAGGATGGCATTGACACCTGCCTTGGGTGTTTCACATATGTGCGAATTTAGGGTCGTTTCTAAATACTTGCAATCATCATATTTATAATATCTTAATTTGTTCATTACAGTAGGAAAAGTTATTTTATAAGTAAAGGCCCAGTAAATGTCTGTCTGAGAAGCTGACAGTGGCAGATTGCCCACGACAAGGCGTTTGGGAGCAGTGGTGAGCGGGCTCAGAGCGTTGCTGGGGAAGGGCGAGGTTATCTCAGAGCAGATCTCCCCACAGCCATTCTGGGATCTCCCTGCCAGAGTTCACAAGATATAAGCTTTCCAAACAGGAAAAAAAAAGCGTCCTTTGTAGTTGTGGCACACGCAGAGAGAAGGAACGCTGAGAGAGGGCAAGGAAACAGATGTTTTGGCTGCTTGGAGACCTGATTCCCAGTAGCTGTTAATACCATGTTCTGTGTACAACTTCAGTTTGTTCTCCTAAAGGCAGAAACTTCTAAACCACCGATTCTTCAAATACCACCTCGTCACCTTTGTATTGTAGCAAATTCGGTTGGTAGCCAGCATCTCAAAACACATCAAGAATTGGCCACTGGTAGGAGAAGCAGAGTGTAGGGCGATCCCATTTGCAGTCACAAAGTTCTGTTGCACAGGACAGGTACCTGACCAGGGGGGAGAGAGAAATGCCGAGCCAGAAACAAAACCACCAAGGGTAACCAGAACTTGAAGAACACAGAGCAGCAGTATTTGGGAAAGGAGTGTCCAGCAAAGACAAAGCTGGAGGCAAGTGAAAAAAACAAAGCGACCCTTTGGAAGAGTGGAGCGTAGTGGAGTTTCAAACCCTAACATCTGCCATGATCCTCGGGAAACTGTTTTGAATATTCCTTCATTTGAACAAAATTCAAAGCAGATACTAATGCTGTATGTCAGCTGAAAGAGCAGCAGTCATCTGTCAACTTGGGGCACTCCTACAACCGAACACAAGTCTAAGAGGAAAGGCCAGGAGACACTGTAGGGGAAGGCTGCGGAGAGCGGCAAAATAAATCAGCTCACCTTGTACCTGGAAATAACGTTTTCTGAAGGTTGCACTTGGTTACATCTACCGTAGTGGTGTAAGAGGTTAACATCCCACTTTACCCTGAATCAAAGAAATGTCGATCATACAGCAAGTTTATGACGTTCCCTCGTCTAGGAGTCAGTGTTGCCCCTCTCAGTTATTTCAGCTGGGACGCTCCAAAGGCAGAAATGTTGGGGCTGCGGGTTGTCCTCCAGTGTCTCTGAAAGCACCCGCAGCAGCCCGGAGCACTGCGGTGTTAACGGCTGCTCAAGGACTGGAGGGCGCTGGGGAAAGTGCTGTGAAGCAGCTGTCACCCATCCTCTGGAAACACATAAGAAAAAAAGAATAAAATTTAGGATTTGGACTTGCCAGTTGACTCTTTGCTACTGTCCGAGCAGCTCTGTAAGGAAAATAAAGAAAATCTTGTAAGTTCTGGCTGCTCTCCCAGTTAAACACGCGCCTCGCGCTCGGCCCTTTTGCAGCAGAGAGCAGCAGACAAAAGTCAAGCAGTCCATTTTTTTCAGAGTAGTTGTTCTTCGTTGCAGATTAAAGTTTGGAGAGTTTCCTTTAAAAGGACATTGACTGCAGCTTTGATTACTTCAAAAGAAGTAGAGGATGTTCCACATAACTTCCCTTAGTGTTAATGATTAATGTTAATAGGCAAAGACTTTTTTTGCTCAAAATAACCGCAATTCATTGGCAGGAAAATTGTGAACTGATGGTAAACTGTTAAGTCTTGAACTGGTTAAAAATAATTCGTGTGTACCAAGTGCATTAATTGTGTGAGAAACAAAAAAAAGTAAATAATTTCCATTAGTTTAATGGAAATAATGAGATAATGGCACAGTTTCTCTCGTGTAATAATTACATGCTTTATTTGAAGAAAAAATACTAGGATACTGTGAAGAACTGCATACGGTTACAACTAGTGTAAACAGTCATCTTTGTTAAAGAAACGGGGGTTTTTTGGATCTAAATTGTCACAGGTAATTGTTACAACTCTTGTCCGAGGCGCCTGGCTTTTAATTAATTTATTTTTAAGCTTAAACCAATAACTTGCAGCTGAAGATAAAATGTGGAAAATAATTGCTTATCCTGGTCAGATGGCCTATAATAACTTGAACTTTTCAGATTTCTTAGTCTAACGTGCAACAGCTTTGCTCGCGTGCCTGTTCGGTCATAAAATTACCGCAGTTCAACTCGGCAGCCCAATAGGCTCTCTTAGTGATAATAAGAGTGTAAATATTTCGGTTCCCTGCTGCATCAAAGCAAGACGGGCCGTGCGCTGGCTTGTCTCTGGCAGTGGGCGACCCCCGGTACTTCCCAAGCATGTGTAAGAAACTCTATGAAATGCAACTAATGGATTATTTCATTGATTATAGATTTTACGGCCAGAAGGGAATGTTAAATCATCTGATCTGACAGCCCGTATAATATATGCCATTAAAATTAGTCTAGTTAGTTCTGTATTAAGCCTAGAAACTTGTGTTTAAATAGAGTGTATCTTGTGCTGTCTCAACTTGTCTTGATACTTCAAGGCAGGAGGAATCTGTCATTCCCTGCCTGTTCAAACAGTACAGTGCAGAGACCCTTTTGTCTGACATCTCTCCGCTGCGGCTTCTGGATGTTGGCGCTTGCTGTGGATTTTTGGAGGAGGTAGAGCCTTTTACAGTCCATTATGTAATGCATATGGAGGTACTTTATACCTTCATAGTTTTGATAAGTTAAATGTGGTTTGGCTTATACTTTTTTTCAGTATAAGGTTTTTCTTCGTTTTTTCAGTAGGCTTTTGATGCTGGACACCAGAACTGTGGGCAGCATTCCTAGATTGCTCTCATCAACACCGTACTCAGATGTGAAATTTCTCTCCTATCCAGCTTTCCAGCAAATAACTTCAGGGTTTTTTTTACTAGTACCTTACACAGGGACCATCTTCTGAATTGTTTTATCTTTGTAGTTCTGAAATACTCTTGTCTTTTCATTCCTAGATGTCAGTATTTTCTGGGGGACTCTTTAAAAACCCGAGCTGTTTGGGGTGGTCCTGTTTGGAGGACAGTGGCTGTGCATAGAGTGCCGAGTAAGATGGGGGGTTCCTCACAGCATTTCCCATTCCCCCAGCTGTTGTCATCCACGAGTTTTATCTGCAAGTTCTTCCCAAGCCCAGGGCAGTTGATCCTTGTTGGCACCCAACCAAACACACCCACGTGGGGATTACTCAGACCAATACTTTTATAGACTTTCCCATCATCTAGTTCAGGTGAGATTCTACCTGTGGCTCGTTGGTAGATTATTCTGCAAATTAGTTAATTTGCATCTTTATAGCACTGGAAAAGAAGAGTGAATTGTTCTCCTTCCCATTGCTGTGAACCAAACCGTATAATTTAATAAAATCTCAGTGGTTGTTGCCTCAAGAATTTTGCTGGTCCTCTCTGTATCTAGTACCGTGATGAGAAATTATCTCCATTCTCTAGTTGCTTTGGGTTTATCATTGAAGTGTTTTTAGATCTTAACTAATTTTTTCTGTTTCCCTTTCTGACAGTTGTCAGGTTTTCAAAAAGAGGTGGTATTGAGAGACACACCTTTGCCATTTCCATGGCTCTGAAGTCATGCAATAGCAACTACAAAGGGGATGCTTTTGTTGCCCAAAGCATCCAATTCTGTACACTTTTGAGAAACACTATAAATTAGTGGCCTGTTGTGAATTCCCTGCTTAGACTGAGTTTTAAAATACACAGTAGGGAAAGCTGGCTTGTGTGTCCAGTGCTGCAGAATTGTACTGGTTTTTTACCCCAAAAAAACGAAATAGTAAATATCCACGTGTTGTTCTTTTGGGAAACTCTTGGGCTGCAGTGATCTAGTCTCTTATCATTACTGAATAACATCTTCCAGCTTCCTGAGTGGCTTTGATTCTGCTGCAAAGTTAACTGCCTGTTTAACAGAGGAAAATGGTTTGTAACCTTGGAAAAAATAACTTTGTAATGGGAGAAAACGCTAAGCGAGGGTTTCAGATGAAAACCTCTCTTTCTAGAGAAAGGCTTTGGAAAAATAAATTCCTTTCTCAAGTTCTGGGTGTACACTTCAAACATAATATGGCAATTTTATGGAATTAGTTAAATTTTATTTTTAATTCGTCCAATTTTACTGAAGTACTTGGAGTTTTAAACTGTGTTATTTCTGCTATTTACAACAGGAGATGGAAGTGTGAATTGTGTGCTACTAAGCTTCCACTTAAATTAGCTTATCGAGCAATTAACAAGTGTGTTAGGAGGTGATTTAACAAATGGATTAATCAGTTATCTGCTGGTAGAGAGCCTGGAAGGCTAAAGGAACCTCTAGGATTTGTGGTGGTGTACATTGCTAATGTGTAGGTCTCCATGATCATTAAATAACTGCTCTGATCAACTCCTATATAGAATAATTTAACACTGGAGTTTTGAGAAAATATCTTTTAATAGTTATCCTATTTAATCGGACTAGAAATTGTCTATCTTGCAAAAACTGCAGCCTATTTCGATCAGAATTTTCATGCTGATCAACTATAGCTTTTACCCAATCAATCACTAATAAACCAGTGTTATTTATAAAGTTGAATACATTATGCTTTAAAAAAGAAAATTAATCATTAATTCAGAGAAATTAAAAAGCTAAATGCCATGAAAGTGCATCTCCACGCATGTAATTGATAATTCCTTATAAATGAAAAGCCTTTATAGCTGTTTGCTTATCTGACATAACAGTTTAACAGCTGTATACTAGCAAACTTTATTTTTTTCATATATATATATAAAAAATAACCGAAAATCCCTCTGAACTGTGTTGTTGGCTTTGGTACAGGGCATGAAATAATTTTTCCATCTTACCCCACCGTTCTCCGAAGGTCAGACTTTAAATTGGGCTGTTACTGTCTTGCTGCAGAGTTTCCAAGCTACGTTAATTTTTGGTCTGCCATTGATGGATGGAGCAGTTTGAATTCTGACATGCAGCAGCCTGACTGGAATGACCTGCAGAGGCAGATGTCAGCCTGTTATTTCATGCCCGTTTGTCAGAAAGAAAAAACAGCTTTTTTTTTCCTTCCTTTTTTTTTAAGCAGTTCTTCTTTTATACATACAGAGAGCACTTGTAGGTGGATGTGCTCTTTGATATACATACGTATATAGAGTCCTATAAAAAAAAAATCATACGTATTTATCATTTCTGGAAAAGCTGGTTAGGTCTCTTGAGAATTTGTTGGTGACCAGTACGGGGAACGTGCATATTCTTACATTTTCTGGTACAAGTGTACAAGGATAATCGTGAGAATATCCATTATTTCATAAAAAGAGTATTATTCTGCCTACAGATAACCTGAGAAAAATTAACAGATTTTTAAAAGGTGATCTCTGTCAACTGACAGTTGCAAAAGAATTTCCTTTGTGATCCTGTCTTTGCAGATCCACAGTATATCAGAGATGTTGTACGCTCGTTGTCCTGGCGTGCGTCGCTGAGGACGGAATGTGCCCTGACTGAGTGCTCCGGAATACTCCTTTCCATTTTGGAGCACAACTTTTAGCCAGAATGAACACGGGGAGGGGTTTCTGTCATTAAAATATAGAAATGGGAAGGGACTGATATATATAGGTCTAAAAAATAGAAGAAACTGATGCAGGCAGAAAGGGCTGAACTTCTACCCTTGAGACTTGGCTCATCCTGAGTAAGAAGGAATTTATTTGGTTGATAGGGGTGAAAAAATGGAAACACTTTCCTTGAAGAATTGCAAATGAGTTTGACAGTGTGGTGCCATCTGAGCAGCTGGTGGCAGAGGCAGAGGGTCTGTCCTGCCTTCGGCCTCGCACTGCCCGCAGGGTCAGCAGCAGCGTCCTGGGGCCGTGCCAGGGACACCCTAACCCTGCGTGGAATGCCATGGAGGAATTGTGGGGTGATTGTGACCTCAGTGCAGCCCGCAGAAGTTTTGCCATTGATTTTTTTTTTGATAGGATCGAGATTATATCGTGATCTTGTCTTTGATCGTTCCCGAATAGGATTACTTCCCTGAACAAACAAAATTCCTAATTTTCAAACTAATTCCTTGTTCCTAAAATTCACAGATGATCCAGAAAACACATCCAGCAAGCAAAAGACACACAACTCATATTCATGGTCTAATTGGAATCATGTTAAGGGTTAATGCATTAATCATAAAGGTATGAAAAAAAATGTGTGAATATGCTGATGGTAAAAAAAAATCATATTATGTAAGCAGTGATGGGTGCAGGTCCACTTTAATGACACACCCAAATAATTTTTAGGTCATGTTTTATCATTAATGCACATTTTAATATTGGATTATGAGAAGTGGTGCCTCTGTTTAAATAAGTAAATAAAAGAAAACCCTAAGTTGCGACTGCAGGATACAGGAGTACAGCCAGGAAAGCATCTGGAAAAGTCGTGGCGATTAGTGTAGATTAATCGTTGAACAGCAGAATCCAGGCTTATGCTTCAGCAAGGGAGAAATGTAATCCGTGGTTAAATGATATAAAAAAAGGCAAACAGCTAGGAATATAGGGAAGCCGGAGAGGAGAGAGAGCCTTATCTGTGTAAAATAGAAATAAATACAAGATGTACGTTTTTAGCAGCATGGGCAGTCATCTGTGAAAGCAGCGTAGCCGGAGATCTGGCGGATTCCCCGCCGCTGAATGCCTTGAATCTCAAGTCTGGGGATTTTTAAGGCTTTTTCCCCTGTAACTGTAATAGCTAAAGTAGAAACACGGGCTTGATGCAGAGATGATTACGTGAGTTTCTTTGACCAGAATTATGTGGGAGACAATATCGGAATGGTTGACTCCCTTCCTAGAAGCTAGAGAGCTTTGATTTCTTGTCTTTGAAACGGAAACAGTAAACGCAGCAAACTCTGCTGGGGAAGCTCTGGCTTAGTGCAGAGAGAAACCCCCAAAATAAAACAAAGCAGCAGCTTCTAGAAATGGTAACAGCAGCAGGGGGGAAGCTGTGCTTCCTGGTAAGTACACAGTACATCCCTTAGCAAATAATGTGTAGTTACTGTAAAATTGGTGATGAAAAATGTACACGATGACTTATCTGGAGGGCGGGGGGAAGACTGATTTGCTTGGTCTGTGTCCGACAGGAGGAACCTTCTCTCCTGTGTCCACATACTCCAGGATTCTTCCGAGACCTCCTTCAGACTCGAGTCGAGAGCCTCTTCTGCCAAATGCAGTGCTAGTTACTCGGGCATCGTATCTCTAAAATGCTAGGAGGTTGCTAAAATTACAGCGCAGGAGATAATGCAGCGTAATGGCAAGAGCTGCAAAAGCAGTTTTGTTTATTGTTGGGGAATTTTTCTCGAGCTGATGAATTCTCCAACTCAGTTCACCACAGAGTTCTGACCCCCAGCGCTGCAAGTCTCAGGGCACTGACAAGGAGCATCCTTTTTTCCTAAACTGCTTTTCATGCTCCTACTCGGAGCAGCCCGCACCTGGGCGGGGGGCCGCGGAGCAGAGGGTGCAAAGAGCTGTGTCCATGCACCGTTCAGCTGCCGCGACACCATTCACCTTCCCGCGTCTCGTCGGGTCATCCCACATCAGAACATTTTACTTGCTTAGTCCTCATGAACCCGCTGCTTCTCTGCCACCACTACCTGGTGTCTCTTGGTCTGCTAACAAATCTGTCTGAAGATCTTGTCTCAGTTTAGAAAGCTTCTGCAGAAGGAAACTTTGGGGAGGTTAAGCAGGAAAATACTGGCAGTTACCTGCGTTTCTGTTATGTCAGGAAACAATTATTCCTTTTGAGTTAAGCTGCTCCCTACCTGGGAAAAGTACTCAAAGTTTCTTGAAGAAATGATTAGTAAATTGAAAGCAAAAATTGCACAGGTTATTTTGTTGCTATAATTTGTATGGATCAGGGTGTTTGAAAATCATTTTATATGGTGTTTAAAAAAAGAGAATTCTGTAGGTGAGTGTCTGATGTGCGAGCTCCAGGCAGTCTGGTGTAGCCCAGTGCTTTTTAGCTTTGTCATTTGAAAGACACTTGTCACTGGTCTTGCACCATGTAGCTGAAATGGGGTTGGCTTTTTTTTTCCAACTGTTTTTCCATTTACATGTAATTATCCCAAGCTGATGCTAAACGCTGCAGCCTGTTTACAGCATTTGCCTCAGTGTTGCACATTAGCAGGACGGGGTTGTCATTTCCCAGTTTCAGAAGTCGTGAATAGAGGATTCTAAAGCTCCTCTCCCTTGTTCTTCCTCCCTTCTCCACTGAACTTCCTAGGACACAGACCATCCCACTTTAACAACCTCGTTGTAAATTGGTACGGTAAATTAATCACTCGGGTGTTGAAGGAGTAAGGAAGGTTTGGTGGCATCTCTCTTCTGTTGGTGTTTGGAATGACAGAAGGAAATCGGTCAGGTAAAATTCTCTCTGTGTTAGGTTATTGCTCTAGCCAGATGTTGAGGTTTTCCCAACACTCCACGGCTTGCCTTTGCTCTCTGGCGGAGGAGAGAAGCCAATTACTCTTCACAGTGTATTTCTTCGTGCAGAGCCAGAAGCTAAGCATCCTACTTGAAATGCCAGGTATAATTACCCTGGCAGAAATTATCGTGCGTTGGGGGTGTGTGTTGGGGGCGGTTGCCTTCTCTTAGCAGACTAATATACATTCTTCATTTGAAATAAGCCCCCGCATCCGTGTGCCTGTATTTGTCATCTTGGTTGGTCAGAAATCGTGCTGCTGTTTCTAATTGATTTTGATTGTAACAGCACATTGATGAAATGGTTACTGAATGTCAGCTTCCCGGACGCACGCAGGGCCCGGGTAAGAGCTGGGTGTGGGTGACAGCACTGCTGGGTCTCCTCGCTTGTGCAACAGCGACCTTGAGACTCTCACCAGAAGAGCTGCCGTGGTTTCTTGTCAGAACCCAACACGCTGAAAATACCACGTAGACTGAGGACAACAGGTATCTGTGCCAGGTCTAGTAAGAAAAAGGAAGCGGTTTGTGTGCGAAGGATTGCTGAGAGCAGCGAGTGACCGATGGCAGTTATCGGCTGCGGGTAAGGGCTGATGCATTCCGAGGGACAAAAACGTGTAGTGGGTACCTAATGTCTTTTTGGCCTTGTGTCATGTGGAAGGAGCCAGCAGCAGCCAGAAGGGCAACCCCCCAAATCACTGCTTGGATGGAATCACACAAATCTGGGCAAATGCAACTTTAAGGGCCTTATATATATATGAGTCTTCTGCTCATTAGCTGGTGCAGTGCAACAACTGGAACAAGGTGCTGGTCCATTCTCAGTGACTCTTCCATTATCCCATCCTTAGCCTCTGCCCTTGGTCCCTCTTTCCTTTCTACGTTGTCCTTACAGATGTCACTTTCAACAAGGTTTTTTTTTCACCAGCGATTAACTCCTCTCTCTACTACAGACCTGGTAGCACCCAGGTAATTTGGAAGCTGGGTGTAGAAGGTTTTGATGGCACTTTCTTCCTGGTAGATGAAGTGCCATGTTTTCCATAATCAGGAAGAGAGTGGTAGTGTGGGATGTTGAAAGCATCTACAGCACAGCTTAGGAGGCATCAGGTGATGTGCCAAACAGATTTCGCTCCACGTCCCTAAGCAGAGTGTCTCTGTTCCCTACACACTTGGAAGGAGAGATGGGTATCTTAGAATGGGATTGACTGTCCCCAGCATCCCGTGAAGTCGAGGGTATGTCTGAGGTCCCGGCCGTAGGTATTTATGTATTTATTTAGCTACAGGCCACATGGCACCAGCTAAACATAACTGCTCCCATCGCTGCCGGTGTACTCTGAAGTTGTGAATACCTCACCTGCAGTCAGCTGTTCGGAGACGGATGGAACACAGTCTCCAGCAATTTGGGTTTTAGGAGGCTGCTGGTGAGCTCGTGCAGAGCTTGCTGGAAGGCCTCTTGGTGAGCGTGTTGTGTTCCAGCCCTGCTCGGTTTGGTTTGCGGCGTGGCTGCGAAAAGATTTGAACCGGCTGCAGCCCTAAAGCGATGGGTGCTCACGGCGTACGTCGTGTCAGATGCACCCACACATCTGCCTGTTGCCTTTTCCCATCCTCTCTGTCTCCGTCTCTCCTCTGTACGTGCAAGGCAAGGAGGGACAAATTTTTCTTACATCTGCTTGGGAAATGTTTTTAGCAATGGTGACAAGGTGATAGTGTACCCAGAGCACTTACTTCTTCTCCCTTACATTACACTTTGTATTTCTTTCCACGGTCAATCTTTGCATAAGCCCATTGCTGGTGATAAATAAATCATGTAATCTGAAGGCCCTCATGGCAAACTGGGATCACAAGTTCTTTGCTAAGTTTTCTTGATACAGAACTCCCTGATAAACTTCCCACTTGCCTGATTGGTGAAGTTTAGAGCCCCACAGGTCAGCTTGCAGTGCCACAAGATTGTGGCTCCTCCCTGCCCATCGTATTGAACGTGTACCTGACAGATGCCTGTCAGCAAAACGGTTTTCTCACTGTGTGCTGCTGGCAAATGTTTTGGGAATGAGATCTCAATGTGGGGAGTAAACTTGTGCATTGGCTGAGGTTGCTGGCGTGTCTCTGCTGCGAAGCCAGGCGATCATCTGTTTCCAGCAGCCCGTGCACCAGGAGCCGTTTGCTTTTGCAGTCGTTGCTTTGGGGGTTTGACAGCCTCCTTCATTAGGATGCATTTCGTGCATCATTTTACAGGGCTTGATACTGCTTCACTAAGTAACGTGTCACCAGTGTGATGAAAAAATTAGGCTTCTCACCTTGCAATGTGAGCAATGGGCTTATGCCCGAATAAGGGATCGTCATTAAGCGACCCACCGTGCTGATGGTGTTTTAACTGATGGCCCGGTTGATCCCGCTAAGTTAGCAATGACAGGCATAAAAAAATTAATTTGAGACTTTTTCATAAGTGATTCCTCTTTAGGCTCCACATAAAAGCTGAGGTGTTGATCATGTATCATCATTCTTGATTAAATAGTTTATCTTATTAATTGCATATTATTGATTACTATACTAGACATTAAATAGGAATCAGAGCCTTGTTGACAAGTTCATATAAGCAACCTTCAGCCTTGGAGAATCTTGAGTCACTGCAGCATTCCAACCACAGAGCAGTGAGTTCCAGAAGTTGATTCAATGTAGAAACTGCAGGTTGTCCCACATTCTCATGATTTAGGACGTGAAATGTTCCTGTCCTTTGAAAGATGAAATTTAAGCTTTAGGACCCAAAAATTCAACTTTATAACAAAGACGAGCTCTGAAAAATACTAGGCAGTGCTTGGAGGAGAACAGAAGCTGACTCCTGTATCTGAGACGGGTGAGGAATAATTAATTATTCAGGTGTCATCCATTACTAGAAGTATTCTTTCAACAAGACCCGAGAATTGTCTTCCAGTGGAAATTGTACAATTACCTATGGAGTAAATGGTCTGGTATACATTCATATGTCAAAATGCACTTCAAGATGTATGTCAGCACTTTTGTGCAGAAGAGGGAAATAAATCAGAGGCATGGCTGAACTGTTCTCCCCGTGCTGGCACTTCTGAAGTCCCATTTCATCTGCCGCAGTTACTATGAAGTCCATGAAAAACTGTTCGGGCTTTCTTCTCCTTTTGTTAGGGCTTTCTTCTCCTTTTTTCTCCTTCTGTTATTTAACTTCTTAAACGAAGTAATCAAATGCAAAATTTTCCCTTCAAAAAAATCTTCTGTACTCTTTTTCAGAATCAATTTTTGTAACATTTTCGTGTGGAAATGGATGTCGTTCGTTCTCGTGTCAGACTCGGGTATTGAAATACTCGGCGAGTAATAACCGTCTGAGGTTTTAAAATACACCTTCTATTAATTGCATCTTCATGTGGGGGCTTTTAGCCCTGTTCCAGCCCGTAACACTAAGCTGCCGGGCATCGGGTGATTATTGTTCCTGTATCATCTTGCTAGACACACAGATTGGGGATGAAATGCTAAGCAGATGTCAATATTTCTTTTCTTTTTTAATGAGAGCGTGAGAATCCAGCGGGTTACGGCAAGAGTTTAGTGTTACCCAAGTCCAGTTGTCTCTGTAATGCTTTCACAGTATTTAGCTTCTGCATTGCTTAAAAATTGGAAATGGAGATGTTCAGTGTGCTGCTTCCAGAGTCCTGGGCTAGCATTCAGAATCCAGATGCCACGCTCAGTGTGACACAGATAGGATGCTGACGCGTCGTGGCAATCTAAAGCCGTACGCAGAAGCTTTGGGTTCGCTGTTTGATTTCCATGCAGCCTTTGATATGCCAGCCGTGAACAAGAGCAGTTTTGAACACCGATGGATGGCTTACCCAACTTTGCAAGTCTGGGATGCTGACAAAGCCGCAGAGGGCTCTGGGTGGTGGTGGTGGTGTGACCGGGGCTCAGGGGATTTGCTCTGTTCGCTGGGTCCCCAGCCACCTGGCCCGGGGTCTCAGCACCCTGGCGATGGGGGAGCGGCAGCTGTGTGCTTCAGAATCTGCCCTGCTCAACCAGGGCATTGCCCGTAGGCTTCAGAAGCATGCGGAGGAGAACTTGCTGGACTGTGATGCAGTGTTTTTTGTGAGTTGTTTCTTTTCCCATATATTTGTAAAACTTCTGCCAAGACGAGGAAAAATTTACATCTGGTGACAAAATCCAGTTGTGGATTTTCCCATTGCAGTTCCTGGGGTGTGCAAAGAAGAGCGTGGCCAGCAGGTCCAGGGAGGGTCTCCTCCCCCTCTGCTCTGCACTGGTGAGACCACAGCTGG
>JANHFX010020209.1:2346-28394 GCA_027560015.1 Chloroceryle amazona
TCTCTCTAGTAGGCTTTCTGAAAATCTAGTGTTTTCTGAAAGGGGAAGGGGTGAATTTTACCACTTACCTGATTTTTTCCAAATTATTTTTAAGAAGGATCAGAGTTATGGCATGCACAAAACAACTAATAGCATTATAACAAGCACCTTACTGGGGAGGAGTTCACTCGGGTTAGCTGTTTGCCTTTAGTTCTGAGTAGCCTCTGAAGGCACAGTGCATTCGGTTGGTTTTCCACAGATACATTTACAAGCAGCTCCCCAGTTCTCCTGGCATAAATAGGTGAGCACTACTGTGCACTGTCTGGGGGGTGTGTGTGTGTGCATACAGTATGTAGCCTTGCTTTGTTAGGAGCACTTGGGTACTTTTACTACCCTTGAACAATGTAAAGTACTTTCAGCATCAATTTTATTCCCCTTTTAATTTAGAAAGGAAAACTTATGTTCCCAAAGGTATGCCTCACTTTTCATATGAAGTATTGTATTTCCATGATTTATTGAGATATTAACATGGAAATGGTGATGTTAAACAATACTTGGAATAGCTCTAAAAGTGTAGTGGGAATCATGATTTCATAAGAAGAAAATTAGTTATGTAGGTAACATTATTGTATAATTTCCCATAGGATCTCTACATCAGGCAAGATTTTATTATATTCTAAAACAAAGTTGCTTGCACTCACTTTAAATATAAAGTACTGCTGAATACACCAATATCATAAGGCTGCTCACAGTACAAGCAAAGACATCTGTTAATGGTACCATGAATAGTTATGAACTGTGGTACTCAAATGGCTTTGCCAGCAAAGCATTGCCTCCTAATTTATTTTTATAGCAAATGGATGCCTCATTTTTCATGGTTTGGTAGTTTGCATTCAAATGTACCAATAACTTCCAAGGCAATCACTTCTACACAGCATGTTTTATTTGAGAACATAAGATGCAGTAGCTAATGGTGTGTTGGTGGGTAGTCTTCTCCATCAGCAGTTTTGGATGAATCCTTATGTTCTTTTTCTTTTTTTTTTTCCTTTTCCAAAAAGGAATGTATAACATGGAAGTGTGTTTATTGTATGGAAGATTTAATTTAATTTCTTATCCCACAAATGAAGAGGGGCAAAAGCTGTGTGATTGCACTGTTTCTGTCATCGAATATGATACAGCTGAACTGGACATTTTACATCTTCACTTATTCCTGGAGGCATTGCCAAAAGCTAGAAAGGAACACAAGTGGTTTCAGCTGTCACAGAGCAGAGTTCAAAAGCCCCTAAAGGCTTCCACAGCAATGAGAGAGTGAATGAAGCTCTACTTAACTATTTATTTCTTTTTTAATTTGTGGCAGCTAATAATAAATAATTATTCTAAAAACAGTTTGCGATGATGAAGCAATTAGTAGTCAGTAGCTACTTTCATGGGTTCATCAGCTACCTCGTGGTTTCTTGTCACGTAATCAGTTTAAAACAGCGTTTTGTGGGCCGGTTAGATAGGGAGGCTGTGGCTGTTGGCTGGCTGGGCTGTTGGCACGCTTGGCTTCGTCTGTGGTAAGAGAGCCAAAGTTCATGGACTCCAGTGTTGTGTATCCTCCTCTGTGTGCTTGGCACTGCTGCCAGCTCTTTTAAATGAAATCCAGTTTCCTTTAGTGTGATGCCACTAACCACTGCTGTGTGCATGGCTGCATAAATATAAGTGTTACTCTTCTTTTTTGAAGGCAGATGAAAACTACTGAGTGACTAGTAAAAAAAAAAATCTTATTTATTATACTAGGACAATGTGAGGTCTGTAGTGATCTGTTTTTCAAAAGACCTTAGAAAAGAATTAATTGGCAATCTCCTGATAGAATGTTGATCAAAATTAAATCTAATTTAAAAACAAGAATGCAACGATGATTTTAGAAGAGCTTGTTTAAGCCTTTTATAGTTGTGCTGTCTGGTTTGGGGGTTGTTTTTTAATTGAGATTTCCTTAAGTGTTTCCAAATATTAAGTTCACATTTCCGCATCTTGTCGCATCTCACAAAGTAGTTTCATGAGGGTCAGTCCCTGAATTGCAGATACACTTAACTAGCTTTGGGGCTAAACACAAAATGGGATCATGCTGAGCTATGCTATTGCTGCCCTCATAGGGACTCTCAGCTCTGAGCAGCTTCACTGACCAGTAAAGTGTCATCTTGCCTGTGTGGGAGCCCAAAGAATGCTCACCAGCAACCTCCAAACCTGCAAGATGTTGTATATCCTGCTCTGGTGGCCTTTGTACAGACACTACTTCAAAACTGCGTTTAGTATTACAATTTAATGCTAACAGTTGTTACAACTAGCTTGTAGATTTGTCTTGGATGTCAGAATGCTTTGACTTTTTCCTCACTTCCCCCCCACTTTATGATTTTACCCTTCTTTGTGTAGTCACTTCCACAGGAATCTTCATGTGACACCCTCTGCAGCAGTGAAGTCTTAGTCTTTTGAAAGAATCCATTTCTCCCACTCTTGGCAACACTTAGCTTTGGAATTTCACTTAATTGAAGGTGTTTCAATTAGGTCACCAAAGACATCATTTATCGACAAAGCGTACGTACCACTGCTTGAGCTACGGCAGTAGCTCCAGTATGACTCAAAAGTAGCTTCAGGAAAGTGGCTGATTTCTCTGTCGTCACATTCTGTAGGTCAAAACAATCAGCTCAAGCCTCTAACCAGCATAGGCACAGCAAAGCCTATTGCTAGGTAGAGCTGTGTAAGAATCCAGTTCTTGTAGCAGATCAAGCTTGGGATGACTTGGATGAATGCCAAGAAGCAGCTTGGCAGCTAAATAACTGGTTACTGTCTCAGCGTGGTTTTGCTACTCCTTTTTCCTTTTCACTAACATCACCTTTTCTTATCTGTTGTAAAATGCAGCCTCTTAGACCCTTTTTGTCAGAAAACTATAGTTCTGAAATACGTGATGGTGATATTCCAGCAATAAGGCATTTTTTTCATGATATTCTGTCTGTTTCTGTGAAACATTATCATTAACTGGGCTTATAAGTATTTTTAAAGCAGCATTAGTAGCAAAAAGCTGGGCCTGCAGAACTTGGGTGTCAACATAACATGGCTCACGTGGCTCTGCTGCCAGTGGCCTTTTCTTAGTGCTGGAGCAAACCCATCACAGGAGCTCGCAAATAAACCCACTATGAAGGTGTGTTGTTTGAGCCACCCTTACCAGACATGCTTTGCATGGTACACCACTTCAGCCATCACTGCTAAATGGAGCTGGCACTGATTTGTCACTTCTGAAGTGTAGAGCACGATAAACACAGAAGCTGTTACACTGTAGGGGATATCGATCAGATCTAGTTAGTGCGTGGTGACTGTATGCTAGTGAAATCAATTGGGCAGATTACTTTGCGCTTGCTGGCAAGTAAAGCTTAACTCAAGATGTGATCAATCCACCAATCTGTAGTGACAGACTAATACATTAAAACAGATTGATCCTTGAGCTACACTAAATCAGGTTAAATCCTTGTCCTTGGGTGAGTTTGTTTTACAGAAATACAATTTACGTAGTACTTCTTTTGGTTTCTGTTAAAATTCTTTAAATGCAGTATTGTTATTAACATCTTCCTGGCCAGAACTGCTTTATATTTTCACTCTGTCCTATGCTGGATGTTTCCCACTTAAATGTATATAATGATCATTTCATGGGAAGTGTGTTGAAGTTAATTGTAGCTATTCTTTATTAGATTCCCCTTGAACTTCAGTCTTCAATCGAGGTTCAACATGGTGTTTTGCTGTCTGGTGACACCAGAGGTAGAAGAGTTATGTCAGTTCAGAGGAAATTTTTTTATCTACCTCTGTGCCTACCACAGATGTGTTGTCCGTTGGGATATGTGGTTTAGGGGTGCCATGCTGCTGCTTGATTATACCTGTGTTGGAGAAATACCACAGTCCATGGGGACTGTGGAAAACAGGATAAAATTGTGCATTGCAGATTCAGAGAGATAACCTTTTTTAAAGGCAAAAGCATCACGATCTCTTGTATCCATCGGGATGGTGATTGCTAATGAGACAACTGTTGGTGATTTCAAGAATTGCTCTGTCTAGCCTGCTGATGCCCATTAGCTGTTTTACTTCAGATTATGCTTGAAAAATATGTAAATAGTCTCTTTGTTTTGGGCGAGATGAAAAAGGAATGGTATATGTAGCACACTGCGATCTTGTTGTCATTGTCCTACTAACATGTGGAGTCTTCTGCTGGTGAGCAGTGGTCTTAGCAGAGCTCAAACCTGTGGGATGTGATGAACACCACTGTCCTCAGCTTTGCAGCTGGGAGCAATGTTCTGGGACTTGTGGTCTTCCTGAGTAATACTGGTCGTTGTTCTAAGCCTTGATCTGGTGCTTCTCCTGGTGCTTTTCACACAGACATTTCCATCCATGTTTCTTTCATATCAGTCTCAATATTTTTCTTACTGAACTCCACCCCTTCACTCTGCACTGACTGCCTCTTTCTTTCCATGAGCAGAATCTGCAGGTGACTCTCCTAGGCAGGGTTTTTTGAGATAGCAATTTTAAATAAACAAAAATAAGTTTAAGGAAACAAACAAACAAACAACAAAAAAATCATACTCTCTGGCATATATGACATTGAATTAGACTATTTTAGTTGTCTTGCATGCTTAGGAATCACATTCCAGTTCTTGCTTCCTACAGGAAATCAAATTGTTCCTATCGACACGTATTGAGAGCTGACTGACCATGGCATTTGTCTGACAAGGGGTGCTGTAGAGCCCCATAGAACAGCCCTGTTGGGCTGGGCTCCAGATGAGACAGTAACCGGACTGGGTGCTCTGCTGTGCAGCCTCCTCCCCTGCAGCTTGATGGGCCATGTCTCTCCTACACCCTACCATGCAAACTTCAATACATATTGAGGCTGTAACAAACAGAATTCTGATCTGAGGCTCAGTCTGTAAAAGAAAAAACTTTTACATGAAAGCAGATAAATATAATTAATACATGCAGAGTAGAACTTCTGAATTTTCCCTGTCATTCCCTGACTATATATCAAGTTAAAACCAATAATGCACATAATGCTTTGGATTATGGTCTGTTTGACTGTAGAACTGGCAATACAATGCTTGTCTGTGAGTGATAGGAGAATGTTAAGTAGATAACACTGATGACATTAGTATCTTGAGTTTTCAGAATTCTTTTTGAAGTGGTTTTTGGTATGCGACTGACATTTGTCAAAGTCTTTTTCTTTAGTAAAATGCATCATTTATCCTGCTGAGTGATTTGAGAAGACTGCAACATTTCTCTTTGTATATGAGCTGATAAAATCTACAAGAATAATTAACTAGACTGAAAAGGACAAAAGATAATGTATGCTTATGTTATATGAACTTTAACAAAGTTATTTAATGGAAATTTACTTTTTCTCCCGAGGTAAGATTGAAGTGAGTTTATGGAAAAGAACCACTTTTCAATGAAATGCTGTTACATGCTGTTAATTTCAAAGACAGTTTTTCAGGATGCCTCAAGGGCAGGTGTCTGCTTGGGGCCAGAAGCAGCAGGGCCTCCCCTGGCATCCTTCAGGGTAGGGACCGGCAGCTGGAGCCCATCCCATTGTTCTAGCCAAGGAGCGAGGCAGCCCCAGCACTGGGCATCAGGTGCCTCTATGGTGATGAGCTGAGGCCAGGCTGGGATGTCAGTCCACGGGTGAGGCTTGGGATCAGATCCAGTGAGGGCAATGGGGATGGGCCGGGACTAGGCTGGGAATGCAGTCTGCAGGTCAGGTATTACTTTGATACCACTAAGACTTAATCCTAGTTAGACAGTCTCAGCTCTGCCTGGATTTTTTAACCTCATAATCTTGTTTTTTTCAAAGAACTGGTCCTGGAGTCTCTTAACTTTATATGCTGGCAACAAGCAGAAGCAAAGCAGACAGATGTAGAGATCTTGGTTGTCACCACTCACTCCATGGTGAAAGATCTGTGAATTTCTGCTCCTTAATGTTTTCAGCTACGCTTAGTGAAATAGTTGAGCCTAGATTAGCAGTTGTAGAAATCCAGGTGTTTAGTATTTAGAATCATAGAATCATCTGTGTTGGAAAAGACCTTAAAGATCAAGTCCAACCATTAACCCTACTCTACAAAGTCCATCACTAATCCATATCCCCAAGCACCACATCTGTACTGCTTTTAAACACGTCCAGGGTGGTGAGTCAACCATCTCCACAGGCAGCCTGTTCCTATGCCTCTCAACCCTTGCAGTGAAAATTTTTTTCCTGTTGTCCAGTTTAAATCTCCCCTGGTGCATCTTGAGGCCATTTGCACTTGTGATATGCATACAAATGTGCATAAAAATACTACTCGATATGTATAAATAGAAACAGATCTTAGGGATTTGTCTTTTCTGAGCCAGGCATTTTCATGTTCAGTTCATGTTCATCTTGTATCAACTTTGTAATCATTTTCTGTGACTGACGAAGACTGAACCAATTAAAAATATTCATCTCAGGCTATTTGCAAATGTGTCTCTTGTAAATTTATCTGGTAAAAACACATTAAGGCTCTGAAATTCAAGTGATCCTGTTTTCAGATGTGTAAGAGCAACAAGAGTAACTTGCAGTTTTGCAAATAAGTTTGATTCTTACAAGAAACAGCACTGCCATACAATTCTCTTATCACCAAATGGTGTGCATTTTTAAACGCGTCAGCTTGCACGTAGATATGTATTCCACACCTTCATTAGGTTGGTACTGGATTTCTATTGCGTTGTCTGGACTAAGACTGTCCTGAAGGCCAAAAGTTTTTCATGATTGCTTCGGCTAGTCAATAATTCAGAAGTTCAGCATAAATCCACCTAACCTGCATGAATCGAGTAGTATATACCCTGAGATGCTGGTAAATTAAATCGATGAAGGTGGTCCAGCTTCACTTTATATCATTATTTGTAACTGAAAAAGTTCAGCAAATATGTTTAATAATCTATAACTTAGGGAACACTCAATACAAGTTGTTTTGGAAGGGTTAGGCTGGATCTCTAAGCCATCAAATTGAGAGGCAGAGGAGGAACAGATGGGGCAAATGCAGTGCATTGAAATACCCAAATATATACATATTGAAATACCTAAATATACATTCTTTGAAAGGCTGGCTTTATAGTTCATGGTGCCAGTATTTCAGAGGGGTAAAATACAGACTGTTTATAGTCTCTGTGATCTTCAGAGTTATATAAAACAAAATCAACCCACTCCTCCCCCCAGCCCAGTGATGCTCGCTGGCTCTTTGGATCATCAGTCTCATTCTTTTATCTTACTAGAGAGGACTTTTGCATGTCTTTGTGGCCACATCTTTTTGCAGCACTACATGCCTTTTGCAGTGACCTTAAAAATCTCCTGTTAATGCTGTTAGCTTAAAGGAATGCTAACTGTACCAAACTGTCTAGGTTCTATGTCTCACATTGACAAGCTCTAACACAGCTGTTAAGGTATTTACAGGAGGGTTTGGTGTGCAGCCCTGAGTGCCTTTCTGTGTCTTGCTGCAGTACTCGCTCTTTGGCATCTTTTGGCAGACAAGCATGCTGATATTACTGCTTTTATTTACATATTCATCTAAATTCCTAAATACATAGATATAATGAACAAAGCCTCTTGGAGGGAACTGTGTTTCTCTAGCATGCTGGAATTACTACAGTGGTTTTTGCTTGCTGATCCCAGCTCTATCACTTTGTTCTCTTAGGTTTTTGGGCAGTAGGAGATGACGACAGTAGCTTCCTAGGATGCAAAAGATTTCTAGGCAGCAGAAATATGTATTGTGCATGAGACAATTAAATTTGGGGAATGTTTTAAATGAAGGATTTAATGCTGTAGTGATGACTGGAAGTTGAGTTGTGATAAATATATAAATAAATTAAATTTTTAAAGAACAGGCCAAAACGATGCAATACTGTTTTAAAGCAGAAAAAAATAAAAAAACAACAAATAAGCAGAACATTTTAATTTTAATTAGAAATTATACACCACACTAGAAAAGTTGTCTTTTTATAGGATACTTATTTTTTGTTATCCAAGTCTTTATATTAATGAAAGAAGGCATAATCTAAATTCCATACAGTCTAGCTTAGTGTTATTAGCAAGATGATTTCAAAAGGCAGTTGCAAATGATTTGCAGAGTTTGGTCCCCTTAAATCAGAATCCAACTATAAAAGGTGAAAATGCTTTGTTTCCTAGCTCTTGTTCCAGCTGCCTTGACAGCAGAGGCTTCTCTGAATGCTCTACTAGTGCAGTGAAGCCTTTTTCTTTGCCTCTGTTCGTAAGTAATTGATTACCAGCTGATAATGTGTTTCTAAGAGCTGGAAGTGCCTTCCTTAACACTGCTGTGTCACTTGTAATGGAGCTGAAGTAGGACACTGGGTGAAAGGGACTGTGTGGGAATTCCCGCTGCACCACGTGCATCCCAATGAGGCCCCATCAACTGCCTGTGTGTTTCATGTCTGACCTGACACAGTTATGAGCTACCTGGAGCTGCGTGGCCAGCCTGTGGAGTTGATGCTGGGGTCTGATGGGTTTTCTCCTGTTAGAATCAGAAGAATAAAATGGGTCTGTCTTTCAGTGCTTTAAATGTCTTTTTTTTTTTTACAGTGAGTCTTAATATGCCTTTGCATCCATTTTAAATCCATTTTTGTTTAAACAGAAAAAAGAAATATTTAATTTTT
Source organism: Chloroceryle amazona (assembly GCA_027560015.1). Lineage (NCBI taxonomy): Eukaryota > Metazoa > Chordata > Aves > Coraciiformes > Cerylidae > Chloroceryle > Chloroceryle amazona. The sequence goes on from JANHFX010020209.1 coordinate 11,020, forward strand.
TTTTGTTCAGCGTTAAGTGTTGAGCTAGGATGAGAGAGAAATCACTTTCATGAAAAATATTCATGAATAATATTCTCGAGTTGTTCTGATAGTCATTCATATGGAGAACTTCAGGCATTTTGAGTTTCTGGAAGATCTTCTCTAAATAATACCGAGTAAAATATTTATTACTTTTAGAACACTCTGCATATGTAATTATTAAGACTTACAGAGTAATAGTGACTCTCTAGCCTTATGCATGGCATATTATTGAGCATTCCCTGGCTGAATCATCTATTATATATGCCCTGTGTAACTTGTACATGTGAAAGTACATCAGTTGTCTGTTCAGAGACTCCTTATGTTCAGACATTTCAAATGAGAACAGAACACTAGTCTGATGTTTTATTTTAAATTTAAAGTGTGAAAACATTACAATACCTATTAAAGTGAAGATGTCAAATGTTCTTGAGTCTTTGATTTACATATTGCAGTCACTTTTATTCTATATGTAATACGTGCCAGTTGTCATCAGCTGGACAGTTACCAACATTTTTAAATGTTGGACTTTCAACTTCCTTAAATGCTTCTGATAAACATACTTGTTGTGAAAGGGCTGGTCAACTGGCTTCTGGATCATTCGTGTGCTTCCTATTCCATCTGATGCCCAGAAGCAATGTTTATCTTTGCTGAGTCAGTCTGATTTAAATCAGGGTAAGAAAGTGTGTGTGAAACTGTTTATTACTGATCTGTGATTGAACTTGATGGGAGGCTGAATTTCTTTCCAGATGATAACCAAATACTGGAGCTATAGTCTAGCAGGCTTGCTTTTTCACAGAATACTACTGAACTACACTGTAAATTTGCATGGAATACATGCAGTTTTCTGAAGCTACAAATCATCTAAAAGCAGAAAATTAAAATTATGAACAAATCCGTCCAACTAAGTCTGAATGCAATTTAAAAGGACAAGATATGCCAACTTTCTTATGAAGAGCATTGCGTAATATCTGAGAGTTCAGTATCACAGCACAGAATATTTAATTCATAGGGAAAGATGCACTTCTTTCTTGAATAATTCATGTTGGGTTTTTTTCTTACATAATTAGTATTATTTAACGAGCTTTGGTCTGATTTGCTTTTTGGTGGGGTCCGGGGAATTGTGTTGGTTTGTACTCTGCATGTCCCATCTCTAGATTTATGGGTCTAAAATTGCCAGGCATTGAGTCTTCGATAGGTACATTATCAAAATAACAGGGGCTTTTATCCTTGCACAAATGAACTTTTTCCTGGTTAGTGTGAACTTGCAAAAAGCTACGCTTGCCAGACTGTAGCATGGTGTGGATCTGTTTTTTATTCTAGTTTCTAACTGAACCATTTACTTCTACAAAGTCTGCAGCAGCATACCTGAAAGTGAGTACACTAGTCATTAATTACACTGCCATGCTCTCCACCTAAAAATTCTCTGAAATAGAAATAGTAAAATACTTTATAATTATAGACTGTAGAGCTAAACATGAGCAAAAGAATCAGCATTTTTCGAATTCCCACATGGAAGGATAGTCCACCTTGAGAAATCAGGCTGAAGGTCATGGAACAGTGCCATTTGGACCGTAGCAGTGCTGGAGGTAGAAGGAAATTATGAAAGTAAAATTACTCTATGTAGATGTAATCAGTATTTTCTATGCTTCCGGAACCCATTATTCTCCTCCAACAGAACCACTTGTAAAAACCAACCAAACAAGAAACCCAAATGAAAGCAAAGCAAAACTAAACCCTGCAATATTTATACCAATATGAAAACTGGAAAAACTACATTTTAAAAGTCCTTATGTTTCTGGATTCCATACCATAAGGAACAGATCTATAAACCAATGCTTTCTATGTAAGTATCCTAAATTTTCCTACAAAGTTATTAAATATACAACATAAAGAATTCTCTCTGCTTCTTGATAGCTGCTTAGGTTCTAAAACCATATTTACTCCATATTCTGTGTATTTCAGTTTCAGTTGTACAATATCAGTAGGCAGCAAAGAGAGAACATCTTCTGAAGGTGTGCCCTTGGGCTTTACATTTTGTACTGGAGGGAAAAGGATTACGCATGTGACAGGAGATGTCAGGGGGTTTGTCCCACTCACCTTCAGTCACGTCTCTGCAGCAATGGGAGACAAACTTTGCTGAATTAGAGAGAGAACTTTTGGGGTTTTTTTTTACCTACTATTTCCCCAGTAGCAAAACTGTCAGGAGCATGGCAATATCATGAAGTCTAGTGTAAAAAAAAAAAAACCAAACCTCACAGGCAGTGATGACAGTTTGAATTCTGTGGTTGAAGACTGTAGATTACTGAGCATGGACACAAATCCTCACAAGTGGCAGAAGAAAATTTAATTTAAATATTTCTCAGACCCTCTAGGACAAAAGTGAATGCTAGGGACTTGCTATAGCGGCAACAGTCAATGAACACAGCGGTCAGTCTTTATTTTTGTCTTAGACAACAGTCTTCATTGTTAGTCTAATTCTTATAATTTGTATTCTGTACAGAGTCAGGAATGTAAATGGCCTTAAATTTAAGCAGCATTTAGTACCTAATCTTGGTTGCTCTATCCAGCCCTGGCCTTTTAAACTCAGCCGTTTCAAGGGGCAAATCTAGCTGAGGCATTAGATATCCTTTTACAGATAAAGTTTCTTCTTTAATTAAACAATATCCCTGAAAGTACAAATCACTTGCTAAGATCTGAGACACTACTGTAGCCCCACCAGAAAATAAATTGGGTAACTCCCATCTCCCCAGTACTGTCTCACTGCCTTTTATACATCTTCCACTCAATTTCCCGATAAGCCCTAAAAATGCATATTCAGTGCAGCAATTTATCCTCAACGCTTCAGTGCAGAACTGCCTTAATTTGCCAATTAACACTTCACCACCCTCCAGCAGGGCCATCAGTTTCTTTACGACTGGTAAAGCAGCAGTGGGATTGTGCTTGCTCACTTCACAACTTGGTACTGCCAAGGGGGTTACATAAAGGTGAAAGTCGTTTCCATTACAAAGTTCTCACAGAATATAAGATTTGAAAGAGCTTCTTACTGTCTCAAGTCGTTGCACTGGCAACGGCTGTATGGGCCAAAGTTTCTCTGCACAACTGCTTTGTTTTTTAACCGAATAAAACAAAAGAGTAAGAAATTAATATCTTGAAAGCAGAAGATGCAGTATGGCTCCTAAAGTAGCAGGAACCAGAGTGGGAGAGGAGGAGGAACAGGAAAACTACCGATTATTTTTGTTTTATCAGACCAGTAATGACTCTCCTGCACACTAAACCAGTATCCAGTTGGGATGTTTACAGCTTGCTTTCTGTTTATAGTTTTTCACATCCTGGCCGCAGGAAGCAGAGTCCGGCTGGAGCTGTATTTCCACAGAGTTGTAACCCCCCTTGCTCTGCAGTGCTAGTGTATCTTCCAAATAATGAACTTGTAAATAATAAAGGTCTATCCAAGTGCATACCTCTATAAAGCAATCGCATACAAATTCTTAGTAACTTTTCATAATCCTATTAAGTGGCTTACTGTAACAGTCTAACTTTGAGAACACCAGGTAGAAAATTACTGTAGTATGTCTATTTGGGCTTTTAAGGTGATGTTTTCCTTCAAGTCATGCTCTGGGTGCTCTGTTTCAATCATAAAACATGTTTGTAAGATACCAGGGCTTAAGTGTGATTCTTGGGAACGTTTTCCTTTTTAAAGAAATGCAGTTGTTTAGTTTTCCCTTGGCACTTTCGTTTATTTTAAAGTAACAAGTCACATACAGTTGCTTTCTGGTAATTTCTGCCAATTACAGTGCATTGAATCTTTTTCTAGAGAAAAGTTCTAATCTTTGTGATTTTAAGTTTTACTGAGGGTAGATTTTTTTCCTTAGTGTCTGCTTTTGTTTTCCAGCAGTAAAATTGAATATGGGAAGTGCTGACTGTGAGGTCCTAACAAACTGATTGCTTGGGTCTTGCCAATTACGTTCCGGGTGACCTACAAAAGGAAGAGCCGTCGACCTTTGTTTTCCTCATCTCCTCTGCACAGGTAGGAACTTATCATTTGTTCTGCATTCTTCACTGGCCTCGTGTCCTGACACTAGAAGCAGTGTTCCTATGTTTAGGTGCTGGGAAACTCAGATGATAGGAATCTTGGCATAAGTGTTTGGGACCCATTTCTGTCAGTTCCTTGATGTGATGTAGCAACTCAAACTGTAAGAGAGATAAATGGTTAAAGCAGAAACATGTTCAAAGTTACAGGGATATCTTTGGATTATAACAAGAGCTGATAATATTTTAAGATGATACAAAATCTCATTTACAGGTCAAAGAACCCATTTAAAGTCAACAAAGGCTTTGGTATTGATTGATGCAAATCAGGCATATACAGAAAATGCTGCAGCTTGGGGAAGGATCCCAGCTGTTTTGGGTTCCCATAGAGTTAAGTGTGTACCACTGGCATGTTAGTCTCAAAGGGGGTTGGCCCCCTTAGGAGTGCTCGTGCCTCCCTAACTCACAGAGAACCTGCAGTCAGAAGAGGTTTGAGCTGATCTTGTAGTTGGTAGATCCATGTTCACCTAAGCTGACAAACTAAAACTAGCAGTGGAGACAGGGCAGAGTCGAGGTGAAGGCTACTGCTTTCCTGAAGCTGCGACGCTTATGGGGACAGTGTGATAATGGTTTTGTTTGTTTGCTCTTGGACAGAGCAACGCAACCCAAGCACTTGTTTTTATTTTGCCCAGAGGCATTCATAAAAAGAGAGATGGGAGTTTGCACTGTAAGAAACAAATCAATCGTCTGTTGCTACCTAATACACCAAGTGGTCACATTCATCAAAGAAGGAGCTTTTGCCATTAAGATATTACAGATGACCAGTGTATTACCCAAATGTGAGAAGCCATTTCATTCCTTTTTGCACCGCTGATTTCTTCTTAATCTCATCCATGATGGGCAAAAGACTGTAAACAGATGGAGAGGCCTCTGCCAGTTCTGTTAGACTGTGAGGCTGGATTAGAGCCAGCTGATGGAAGGCACTATGCTTTGCAAAAAAACTTCTATCGCAATCAGACTTGAGCTAAAATACATTTCTGAGATCAATGCAAATCTGGCATTGTTTTCTGTATCTAGGTATTCATGCATACAGCTGTTCAACTTCTGAATAATTTTAATTTTTGGAAAGTACTTAATTTGCTGCAGATGTGTTTACAGGGACTGGTTGGAACTTCTAGGCAGTGGAACAAAAAGGATTTTTAAAAATGCACTTCTGCATTACAATGTCCTGTCTCCAATTTTGTGACATATATAAACTTATGGAGCCAATGGTTTACTTTAAGCTACTGGAATATGTGTTTTTAACTGAAAATGTGATAAATTAACAGGCCATCAACTATTTATCACGGGGAATGTTGGTTTTCTTTACTAATTATTGATGTTCAGAAAGTTCTTAAATCTTTTTAAATGCTTTTTCTTCATCCGCAACTTTGAATTGTATATTGCTTTATGTTGCAGTGTTATAAAAAATGCTAATTTGATTGGAAATGGGCACATTTTGTAGGTCTTAATAATAGCTTAAACAGTCAGTTCAAGGACCAGCAATTTGAACTGAAACTAGCAGTAACTATATTATTAAGCTTTCACTTAACACTAGAGGTGGACCAACACTTGCTAGTGTCGAGCACTGCACGCTATGTACATGTTATTAGCAATTATAAAACACCGTGCTTTTCATTAGTCTCACTGCAATAGTAGCATCGTGGAGAAATCATTTCATTTGAAAGCTGTGCTTTTACCCAGCTGCTACAAAATGGTCATTGGCCACTTTCAGTTCTGTTTCAAGCCCCTTCTGTGATGTCTTGTTTTATCTTTCTGCTTATTCCTTTCATTTACTTTAACCGTCTCCCTCCCTTTTAAACTATTTCTGGTGTCTGAAGTTAAACTGTGACAGATTTTATTTGGATTTTCCTTTCCTCATGAGGGGACATTGAATAAGTATTTTATCATTACTATTAAATAGTGGCTTTTTGTAGTTATGTATCTTATAGATGTGACTTACTAGAGAGATCCTTCTCTTGCGAAGTTTTCAGATGAGTGGAAGCTCTTTTTTACAGTCCAGCATCATTTGTAGTAAGTTCCAACATCATTCTGTGTATTATCCCTTCCATAACAAGGAACACCACATTGATATTTTTATTTTAAACCAAGCACTCACTTTAGTTCATACTATATTATCACTTCTACAAAGGCAGTTGTACATATTTATTATGTGTTCTGGATGCAACTCTTCTCCCTCTCTTTTCTCCTTTTATTATTCAAGATGTATTTTAAGGACTTCACCCTTAATAGCTGCAGAATTGTCCAGAGCTTGTTCCGCCACAGCCTGGAGCTTCTAAGTGCCAGTCAGGCACATTCCCTCCTGTTTTCAGTGGAGCCCACTGCTCAGGGGGCTCTTTTGTATGCCAAAATATTTCCCTGTTCTCAAGAAAAGATGGTCCTTTCTCTGTACACTGTTGCTCAACCATTCATAAAGGCTCTTTTGTCTCTGGATTTTGGTGCAGCGTGGGGACCACTGTGTGTTGCACTCATTCCAGTTTATTTGGTGTGAGAGTAGTTGAACACTGGAAAAGCTTGCTCTGAGAGACTGTGGAGTCCTCACCTGTGCACATGTATTCAAAACAGCTGGATGTGGCCCTGAACCACCAGCTGTAGGTGGCTCTGAGCAGGGTTTTGGACCAGATGATCTCCAGAGATGCCTTCCAACCTTAATGATTTGGGGATTCCTGAATGATTCTTCTGTGATTTAAGGAAAGAGATTGCTTTGGAGCAGGACAGTGACCACTGGCAGACTGACAGGGTGAGCATACTGGCCCTTGCTTTGTTCAGCGTTTCTGTGGTTTCAGTGTCATTCAGTAATCTCAGAGAATAAATTACACTTAGCTGGTGGTGACCATATTCATAAGGGTTCTATTTCATGTGTATTGCTGTTTCCAGTTTCTCACAGAAGGCAGCAGGTTTTCTGTAATCTTTGAGAGGGCTCCTTCACTAAATTTTCTGCACCAGAGCCCTTCCACATCCCTTGAAAACAAGTAAGAAATCAGTTTGTTTATCCCCCTTCTACTCCCTCCTCTTCTGCATGACAAGTTGAGGGTAACTCTGGCGTCATTCAGTAGCTTTGCTTGCTGAGCTCACTCTGCTGGGGAGAGGTCGCAGATTTTTCTTCTCTGAAACAAACACCAGGCTTAGCAGCTTTAGCAGCGCTGAGAGGAAAATCATTCTGCGTGGAAGTTTTTTGTTTATATTTATTTTAGGCTGCTAAGCCAGATGCTGTATCCCCGCAACAGTGAGAAAGCTCAGGAATTCTATGTACCTCTTCTACCAGTGACACTGCTGAGGAGAAAATCAGTCAAATGGACAGCAAGGCACAAGCTATGTGCATGCAGCTGAACACAAGAAAAGAGTAGGAAGAATATGAATAAGCAACAGTAAAGCTCTTAGTATATTTCTGGCACCACCCATTCTTAATATTTCTGATGATCTGCTAATACGAATAAGCCTGCAGTAAAGTGGCTTCAGCATATAGAAATGGAACTTTCAGTATTAGAAACTACCTTGAATTATTTTGTGATATCTCTTTCAAACTTGCCTTTAGACAGTTTTTCAATCCTTCTGTTAGATTTTCCTCAGTATTTGCTCTGAATGACTTGAAGATGGTGAGATAGAGGAAGGGAGGCATGGCAATGTTCTCAAAGTCAGAAAGCTGGCAATGGGAATGAAAAGGGGTTGGGTAAAGGGGTGGTGGTGTTTTTCCTTCTAGAAAAACCCGTCCATTCACTTCCCACTTCCCTGTCAGGTGAATATTATTTAAAAGAATCGCAGTGGTGAAATGATACTTAAATGAACATCCCTGAATTCAAACCTAAACCAGACTGAACTTCACATGGCTACTCTTACCTTTTTTAGCTGTTTTTCTTTACTATTGGTGGATATGCTTATTTCTTCCAATGAAACAAAGAGCACTAAGCTCCTATCTACAATACTTTACATCATGATTGAATAATTTAAAAAGATGTATTGAAAATCTTTTTACAGAAATTCAAAACACCACTATGGCTATGGTCTGGAGCATTTATCTGGCTACATGGATATTTTTTGTATTTACTCTGCTAATTGCTCTTGGTTTTTCCACACTTCATGTTAAATTGAAGAAGTCAGTATTCACATTATCTTTTTTTCTGAATAAGCTTGATGTCTTCCAGAAATTAAGCTTCTTTTAGAGTCAAATGTAACAAGAAAAATTGATTATCACATACAACCTGAACACAATCACGGTGGGTTAGGATAAGGGTGTGTCTTGTCCACAAGCAGCTGCACAGAACAGAAAAAGGGCAGGTATGTATGATAGTTCTGCTGACATTCTTGCATTTCCATCTGTTTTCAGATTAGAAGATTTCCATAGCTAGATGTGGTTTCTGTCTATTTAGTAACCCACATTTTTTTTTCCAAGAACTTGTTAAGTTTCCTCTTTGGCAACAAGTAGTACAGATGTGCAACCTGTTGTGTGAGAGCTCTCTGTGCTTCCGAAAGAGCTGAAAAGTGAGAGAAGTGTCAAAAACCAGCTGCAAATTACTTGATGTCTGGAAGTCTGCCATTGAGTAGCCTTTTTAATTTTAATTCATATGCTGATTCAACAGACCTGCATGTTGTATGGTAGTAAGAGCACATTAAAAATGTGAAAGAAACCAGGCAGCTAAATTTTCTTCATGTGTCCAGATACCCAGACAATCAGCAGTTAGGTGCTTGGGCTGCCCTTCTCCTCTTAGGAATTGTCCTGTTTTTAGGCTCCTGATTTGTAATTTTCTGTAAAAATACTTCTTTCCTGAGTTCAGATTTCAAATATTAATGCACTTCTACAGCCCCTCTCTTCCCTCATGCCTGTCATGGACATCCTGGTCATTGTATTGATTTCATTAATTCTCCAGAACAGGGGACTGATATTTGTAGGACAGTGGCACGTGAGTGTGTATATGTATCTGTGTGTATAATGTATATATACACATATATAACTGAACTGCTGTTAAAAACACAGCTGTTCTTTGTTGATAGACAAAGGAGAAAAACGTTTTCAACAGATGGTAAATTGGAAAGTTTTCATTATGAAATTAAAAACCATACAGATAGTCTTCAGACTTCAAATTACAAAGGTGGAAGTAATACAGAGCAAAAAACTCAAAGAGTTAAGTCTCTCTCAGAAAATCTGTGTGTATTTTCAGGCAGATTGAAAGAGACATTTCCATAACTGTAATTTATGCAATTCTGAATCAGAATTTAGATTAAAACTTTGAAGTGTCTGCTACAAAGAGCTGTGATGTTAAAAACTCCAGTTATTTCTCTGGGCCCTTGCACATCAGACAAGAGTTTTGATTGTAATGGGATTTTCCTTCTTTAAGATATAAGAAAAAATTGAGTTGTAAAGATTTATGTACTATGTCACAGCATTCTTAGAGATTGCTGTTTTTGTAAGATTGGCTCTTTTATGAAAGCATTTTTCTTCCACTCTCCATCAAAGTTACATTTCTGGCTCTGGAAGTAAGGTTGTTCCTGCTAGTGTGGTTGTTTTCTTTTTTTTTTAAATAAATGTCACTCACACTTGGAGAGTGTTATTCTTTTGACTATTACCTAGCTTTATGATGCTGTCAAAATTATGAAGTATATTACTAAAGAATGAGAGGAATGGAGAGGAAAAAGGAATGAATTTATAACAGTGAGAACTGTCCAAAAGAAAACATTTTACTTCTTTTGTTCGTGAAAGTAATATTCTTATTTTACAGTGATACTCTTAAAAACAAGAAAATATATTGGGTCGAGTCACATTGCTACAAGTCTGTATGCTAGAAATTTTTCTGAAATATCATCTTCGGATTAAAATGAAAACACATTACCACCTCCTTTATACTTCCCCATTCTCGTTATTAGCGTGAGAAGTGCATGTTGGAGAGCAGTAGTTCAGACAGTGTGTCTGGAAATAACCTGCCAGATTTCCTCCTTGTGAGGCTGAAGGGAGGTCTTCAGGTAATTGCTGAGATTGACGCAGCTGCCACGGATGTTCCTGCCAGTGACAGCCTTCCAATACTCTTTGAGTAATCCAAATAAGGCTAAGACTAATTACAACCTATAATAATGCTGCCTTAAAATTACTGGGGATCTGTTTTTCCATTGCTTTCAAACCTGATGTTTCATGGTAGGTTCGGACAGCTAGTGAACCCCGGAAAAGTGTCCCTGAGCCATTTTTACAGCTCCACGGTAAAACGATGTGGCTTGTGACAGCAACCTCTTCTCTTTGTCCTGGGGAGGGGACCTCCATGCACGGGTGGTCCTTGATCAGATAAGGTTAGACTGGTCTGGCTCTGCAAAAACAAAAGGAGCTTCTTGATCCAAAGCCCTTTATTAGGTCTAAGCTGAGCTGCAGGGTAAGCCTCTGAAAGCAATTTAAATTGCAGCTGCTCTTAAGGACATATAAAGCTCAGCCTAAATGGCAACCCATCTCATGACACTTTAATAATATGAAGTCTATGGCAGAGAGATTATCAACTCATGGTGGTGTTTACTAAGCACCCAGATTGTGTGTGCAGTTACTTGTGGGTGAAGACAAAAACTAACAGCCTGTAATGACCCGGCACAGCTTTGAATATGAGACCTCTGAAAGAGATGCTATTTAAAGGTATTTATTGTATTATTTTTCTTATACCGAGCCATTTCTACAAACAGTATTCATTATAGTACTTCTTAATTTCCAGACCAAAATGCTGGAAGCCATTCTGTTATTTATTAGTTAATCACAACATGCATGTATAGGCAATGAAATATTAATGCACAATTCCATATTAAAATATTTCATTTGAAGGTACAACAAATTTCAGGAATGTATACTAGTTTCACAGTTTTAATTCTAAAGTGGGTTTTTTGGTTTTGTTTTGTTTGGTTGGGTTTTTTTCCAATATAGAAGTCGCTGGGTTGTTTGTTTTTTTTACAATATAATGATGATCAAAAGTTCATTTTGGAAAACACAGAAATTATTTTAAAATGATATGGCCAAGTGTGTGAATAGCAGTGTCATGCCTTGTTCACTGTTAGAACATGGGGAAAATAGTCTTGTTATCAGGATTTTTTGGAGGATGTTTAAGCATCGGTAAAGAAGGCGAAGTGTTAATACTGAATGGTGTATTCTGAGTGTCATCGCAGAACCTTCATTTGAAGTACACAGCACATTGCCTAAAGCTTTATTTGTATTGCATTAGAAGATATCCAAACGTGAAAATGAAGCAGCTTTAGACTTGTGCAGTGGTATTTGCTGTCAGAGAACTGGGAATTAAGCAGATAATTTTAGTTGCACAGTTACAACCCAAGATTTGATACTGACTTCTTCAACTCTGAAACAGGCTTCTAGGTAGAATTTTCCCTTAAACTTTTGTACTAGAAAAACTAATGGCTAAAGAGCATTTGAGCATTTAAAAATATTTACATTATAAAATTCTATCTCTTCCTCTGCCCATGTATTTGATGTACCATAGGTCTTATAATAACCTTCTAAAGAGAAGTGTCATCTCTTTTCAGCTATGCCATCTAGTTAACAAGGAATTGAGACACAGCTCGGTGACATGCAACATTTCAGGCTTCTAATGGCTTAAGAATTACACCTTTAGTATGCAAATACCTCTCCTAAGGAAGTCCTGATTAAAGGCAAATTAAATAACTGTATGTGTCATTTAACGTCAATGATATGTGGAAACCTGTAGAATTATGAGATAATTAGTATGCTGTGTCTGTCTATCAGACAGAATGACATTTCTTATTGAAATTATGAATTGATGAAAGATGAATGAACTACCACTAGACTACCCTTCCTGCCACATCAGTAACCCAGAAAATCACTGTTCATTGCAAAACATTTGGGGGGTTTTGTTGTTTTGTTGGTTGAAGTTTGGGGTTTTTTCCCAGCTCTTTCTACTCTTGAAAAGCATCCTCTTTATGACTGTGCTAGTAGTGTTATTACCTGAATCTGACAGCAGAGTTTCTATGAGGAGGCAATTGTCAAACTGTCACTTTCTCCTTCCATCTTTGCATTTCATTCTTCCCACGGACTTTTCCCTTTGTTTTCTTTTTATTTTTATCCTCCAAACAAAAGCATTTCTCTCCTCCCCTTACCCAATGTAGTAGGCAAAGGAGGATTTTGTGTGTTTAATAAAAGGACTGCAACTCGGCCATTCAGTTGTGGGAATTGGTATGCAACTCTGACATAATCTAAAAAGGTCCAACTGGATAATCAGAACCTTGCTTTGAAAAAGAGCTTATCTTAACAGCCAGACTGTGCTCTCAATTATATACTCTGCATAACATAAAGGTGGCCCTACACTGGAATTGTTTGCTTAGCTCTTGTCTACTTCCTTCTTTCTTTTTTTTTTTTTTTTGGTATAGTATTTGCTGCTTTTAAAACCTTCTGTTGGGTGACAATATTTTAGGTTGAGTTGTTTCCATTTGTTACTGGATGAGGTTAGCAGAGTGTGGAAGAAAAAAAATTAGTTTCCAGCATAGGAGTATTTCTAATCTCTTGGAACTGACAATTACTGGGTTTATGTGGTAGATGGGGAGAGGTTAGCTCTAGAGAGGGCAGGGAAGAGTAACGAAGAAAGGAGCTTTGTGAAACAGCTGAAGAAGACTTTTATGAGAGGCAATGCTGGAAGGATTGTTTGTCTTTAAGTGCTTCTTTTAAAATGTCTATTTAGTACTTTTTTCTGCTATGCAAACATACATGTTGGACACATTTAAGGCCATTTCTCTGTGTGTCAGATGGGTGTGGCCACTCCTAATCACAGGAATCCCATTCTAAAACAAAAATGAACGTGAATGCCAACTCCATTTCACACTCCCAGCCTCAAAAATGCTGTGATCTAATTTGTTTCTTGCTGAATCCTACCTCAGCTCTGGTCCACAGCCAGTATGCAGCTGTTCAGCTGGTGTCTGAGGGAAGGAATGGCTGTTTCAACTGGTTGCTTTGCAAATACCTCTCACTACACTCAGTTGTTAAACAACTACTGTTTTGCTGATTTTAAGGAATTGGATTAAACTAAGAATTTTGTAAAAGGAAATCATGATGAAAATTTACATTGTAAACTCACTGAGGAGATTCTTTTTGCTAATTCTTCATCTAAAACTTCGTACCCAGTATCATGTGAGTCTGAGCTCTTCACACATTAATGTTTTCGAACAATTTAATTTAAAGCAGTACAATCTTTCTATAAACAAGGTCTAATCTGTACAGGGAATGCTAACATTTGTTTATGTTCTTCTACCTAGTACCTTGCTTACCTAACAAAATCTCACTCCTGTCTGTAACTCCTCTCAGCAGTGTTTGTATCTGAGAAAGCCTGCAGCATTCCTTTGACTACAGTAGTGGTGTGGTTCTGGATCTTAGCTGGGACTGGTGCCTGCTACAGAAACAAAGGAAAATGCTTCTAATGTGGCAAATAATAGAAAGTAGGTGAAGAAACTGCAGCTTCATCCTTCATAGTATGTCAGTGGTATTTGTGTAATTATCCTGCTTGGGCTCTGGGTACCGAAGCCAGGATAAATAAAGACAATTCTTTGAGAGATTATGGAAGAAAGATCAGCGATACAAGGGAGCAGACCTACGTGCTTCAGTGCCTGCTCAGTCACTCTGTTCGTAACCTGGCTGATGACAAACAAAACTGCATGGTATACTTCCTAAGGATCACATACATGTAAATCCTTTCATTTGCTTCCTCTTCAACAAGAAAAGATGTCCCCAAAGATTATTGCTAACAGATCCATCAGCAATAAAATAACAGTTCACTGGTTGAGAGGAAAGCAATGGTTTTGTACGTGTCTAATAGGAAATTTAGTTTTACAGTCTTCAAATATTTCATTAAAATACCCAATTCAGTTTATTTCAATTAATGTTATAATACTACTAGTAACCAGACTTTAAATCTTATAATGCTATCTCATTTTCTGAACACGGAAATAAATAACATTTTTTGAGAATTGCTATATAAGTGAGAATACACTAAATATTGACTGGTTTCACGACAGGAGAAAAATGGAATGCTTTTAACTCATTTAAGCGAATCAGCAAAAAATTGTTGCAAAGCTTTGCTTTAAATATTCATTGGTATTTGGAAATCATCTCCCAGTGTTTTACAGTTTAACCTCAGGCTAGTTTTCACTCTGCAGGTTTTTGTGTAACTATGTCTTCTGTAAAATTTCTTTGAACTTTGTTTGTAAAGGAAGTGAAGAATCTACTCTCATAACTATATTTCCATGCCATACTAACAGAAAAATACCTCACTCTTTCTTTGTTATTTTGTTTTATTACTTTGTTTTTTTTATTTACTCCCAAAAATGCATAAAAAAATACAGATGGAAGTTCCGGAAGTATTTTCCAGTTTAATCACCACTATCCATTCATTTCAAGCCTTTAAAACTGTAAGACTCCTTAAATTCTCAATTCAGACAGCGTTAACAGATGTTTTTAACATCCTGCAAAAAATGGTAGCAATTACACACTGGTTTCAGTTTTTTCAATGGCATTGATTTAAAAATCAACTTACAGGAGTTTCTTTTCAATTTTTGATAAAATCTTGGCTCTTATATATAAAATGCCAGATTGACTGCAAGCATCTTGAAATTGTTTTAAGTTTTTTTTAACAACAAGATGGTGGTAATTGCGATTAGTCTCTGATCTGAGAAATATGTCTTATGGCAGTAGACAATAATTATTTCCATGCATAAGGATGTACTAAAGAGTTCACAGCTTTAAAGAAGCTGGTGTCATATGTTTTCTATTTAACAACTTTTATTGAGAAAGATCTTCTGAAAACTAACTAAAATATTTAGCTGTTCTGAGCACATTAGATTATTCTACTTGAATTTCTCTCCTAAGTCTCTTTGTTTTGATGAGCAAATTGCTGAGCACGAAGTATCCCCTTAACAATTCTGTTTGTGTCTGAAAATGATTTTACTCTAGATGGTCTTTTAAAACTTGATTGATAAGATAATTTTTTCATCATTTCTTCTCAGACTTTTAACTATATCTCTTAATTTTTGCTTAACCGAAGCAAAAAGCAGTTGAAATTCTCACTCATATCAGCATTCCCACATTTTTGCATGCTGCTGAGATTCCATGAGGAAAAGACTCCTGTGAAAAAATGGGGGAGTAGCCATTGGGTGTTACTGGGGAATTCTTCCCATCTTCTGCTCAAACAGCTTCGTACCCAGGACACAGCTCCTGCAGAAGGTTCAATTCTGTCTGTCTGCTCCAGAGCATAGATGAAACAGGTCTGATACCCTAATGAAGCAATTATTTGGGTGAGCAGATGGGGTAATCAAGCCTATAAAGAAACACTTAGGAAGAGGTTGGGCTTGCAGTAAAGCAAAGACAAATAATCGGAGCACAACAGCGGAATCCACAAATAGTAAAATGGGTAAGGGAAAAAAAAAATAATATCTTTAAGTGGAGCTGTCAGGGGACACAGCATAGCTGGAATAAGTATTATTTGCCCAGTATTCATTATTCATAATTCATTATTTAAGATAGCAATAAAGACTTTTAATATGCTGGATAACAGGTCAAACCTGCAGTGTTGTGCTTCAGGTGATAAAACTAAGTTGGTTATAATCAATGACCTTTTGATTAAAATGGGCCAAAAGAGGAGTAACAAATTTCCTTGTAGTAATTACTGTAGTCTATAAGCATTTTTGTTGCTTTTTTTAAAACCAGTGAATGTGATACTGAGAAGTGTTACCACAAGTTCAGTAGTCTAAATTAGACTACTTTGCTATATTTAAAATTATGTGTACTAGAACTTGAAAAATATCTGTGTTTTTTTTTAGTTTTCAGATAATATCTGAAGAACAACAATAACTACTAGTTAAGGAAATGCAGTAGTCCACTAACATGTTACTCCCTGTTAACACAGATAAGTTTTATTGGGTCTGAGCCTTCTTCCAGACCTATTTCCTGATCTGAAAATGGTGCTCTAATATTTGATTGAAGATTAGTGCTCTATCTGTGAAAAAAATAGATCTCTTCATACTGGCTGCCCTTTCATTTTTTTGTAATTCAGAACAACAATCTGTGCCCACTCTATTAGAAATTTGACCCATAATTCTTTGGAGAAAGCAATGATGAAAGTTGAAGTGCATACAGATCTTTTAGCCTTATCACATCTAGGAATAGAATCTCAAAAATCAGGATGTCCTAGACAGTGACAAAGTGTAAGTATTTGAAAGTTGCAGAGAGTTGCATTGTGTCAGTGAGGGAGCAAGCAAGCAGAAGCTGCCAATTGCTACTAAATTTAACATGTAAATTTACTGTATGAAATTCTCTCTCCAATAATGACAGGATAGTCTTTGTATCATAGCCACAGACCTTACCATTACGAGACATTGCCGTTAGATATGTAATAGTATTGTCCTTATGTAAAAAATAATATAATGCCGAGGCATTGGAATGTGATGGACTTCAGAAATGATTGCAATTCCTTATTAATAATGTGAACATTTTGTGAAATACAGTTGGTCATTTCTGTGTGACAGAATCAGAACTGTGCTCTAAATGACAGGGATGCTTTCTGCTCTCTAAATGGGTAGATGCAGGGAAATGAAACTACTGGTCATTTCTGTAGTAATTCTTTATTTGCCCTCCATGAGAGAACACAGCTAGGAACAAGTGTTGACAGCAGACGGGGCTTAGTGCTCAAAGCACTGGAGTAAAGCAAAGCTTGGCCTGAGACAGACTGGGAAACTGGGCAGTCCTCCACTGAAAGGGCAATTCCTACTGAAGTTCAATTAGCTACATTTGGCTTTCCAAACTGCTAGAGTTCAGCTAGAGACTTTGGTTTCCAAATGGCAAGCAAAGAACAGGAAAATATCCCTTGCTTTTTGTTTCTCCCTCTCTGTCTTTCGCATTCTTTCTCCCTCTCTCACTTCTTTTTTTCTGTCCTCACCCATCTGGTAGACTCTCAGGTTAATACCTGCTGCTTATCAGTAGCAGAGTAACTTGCTGTTGCTTGGATAGGACCAGAACAGTCTAGACCAATAAACCTCCATTTCTGTCTTTGTGTTTCTATACTTGTTCAGTGGTAGTGCATTCACATCCCTGATGATGCTCCTGGAAAAGTATTTAAATAATTAAATAAATAAAATACATATAATTCAGTGGGGTTCTTAGGTACTTTAAAGTGAAATATGCACTTATCTCCTTAACAAAATTGAGGCCTCTAGCTTTATTTAGAAAGCTGTGCTTTCGGGAGGAAGAAGACCGCTCTTAAAAACAAAGTGACAAACTCTTAAGCCTGGTCTCGGGT